>WSTJ01000077.1:0-47279 GCA_019623705.1 Ceratobasidium sp. 428
AGGGCTTAGTACAAACCTACTAGTGATCTTAGGGGGGGTCGCGAACGACCCACCACACTTGTAAACTAGTGTCATGATGTTAATGAATGATTTTTAAAATAATTATCTACCTTGATTCGAGTACTCAGAAAATTTAAATCGTGACGGTATCGAGACTTGACCGATCTGAGGCAGAATGCCTAGTGTTGCTTAAGGCCGGTATCGCCGACGATAACCTCTCCTCGACTCTCCCATCGCTCTGCATTGTAACACGTCGAGCCTGCTCTCCGCTTCGACAAATCGACTACTTGTGTCCCGCGGCATGCGCTCCAGCTCGGAACGATCCTCAAACTCTAGATTCATACGCATAGATCCCGGCGCCACGTCGCCCTCTGCGAGAAAACCCCCGCCGCCCAAGCAAGCCCTCAAAGTACAAAAAAGCGTGGTATCATCTTAAAACAGTTAGACCTACATTTGAAGAATTGGTTCTTACCGTTTCTTACAGCAAATCTTCTTTGCACAAGCTTCTTAGCGCTGGGGGCGCGCACTTGTCTTTAACGCGAGGATACCCTCATCGAGTTTCAAGTAGGTGCTTGCTCCATCTATCAAGACGAATAATAAGCTCAAGTAGATGGTGCATGTGTTGCGTAGACTGGAGCTGAAGCGGTTCAAAGCGGAGGGTGAGCATACACGGGCGAGTGGGGAGGTTGCACATTCGGGGCAGACAAAAGATGCACTGCAGACGAGTGGGAAAAAGACGGCCGAGATGGAAGGTGAGCTGGTAAGTCTAACGGCTTAGCTGGCGAATCCGATGGCAAAGCGGGATAAAATTAGCTGGTGAGACTGTGCCAGAACTCGAAAAGGAACTTGCAGGGTTGCATTCAGCTATCGAAGCAGCTCAACGCAAGGAAGAAAAGGAACAAGTCCAACCGGGCCGCTCGCCCAGCTTAGTATGCTACGTACTCAAGCCACGTTAAAATGCTAAAAAAGAGTCACAGACGGGATTATTTTGGGTATATCCTCTTTTTCTGACATCGCTCACCGATCTTGTGCAACTCAAAGCTTCAGCTGTTTGAATTCTGTTACAAATTTATACACCCCGAGCTGCTATGAGAAGGGAAGCACTCTTGAAATGTGTGCGCTCATTCATCCGCTGGGGCGGGAAGAACTGCTTGGGTGATTTTTGGGTTTTATTCTTGCGTTATGCGAGCGAAACTATTCGTTGTTGACTTTCTGGTAGTTGCCTCGTATTTGCGGGCGTGATTGGTACTAGTTACTCCGTAATTTCCTCTAGGAATATTGGCCTTTCTTCTTAAGAAGGTGTCTATAAAGTAATAACGAGAACCTCACTGCGCAGCACAAGAAAGGTTGGGTGTATGCGCTATAGTTCACGACTTGTCGACAACCCGGCTGTTGAAGATAGAATCTAGAGCAGCATGAAAGTGCATACTCAGACTCCGGGATATCCTTGAAGGTCGTGTTTTATCATCGTTTACTCTCTTTTTCTCTCCCAAGCCAACTTTCCCTCCTGTGAGTACTCATCTGATTCTACGGTTTAACTGTCTTTTTGCCCCTCCGCCTCTGCCGTCTTCGTTACCCCCCGAGTCAACCTTCCCCTCAAGGTCAGTTGATATAGGTTATACAAGGCGACACTAGACAATACTTAGTGTACGAGTAACCCCTGTCATTGCCTCGCTCGATCGTAGCGCGTACTCCCTCAGCATCCCGCACCTGCCCCCACTTCCGCCTTCGTCGCACCCTCCTGAGCCCACGTACTCTCATAAGGTCAGCTCGAACAGAGAAAATATATCACTTAATGTCACTGACCTGCATATATACGACACCGCCCTCTTCTGGGGTGGCCTGCACTCCTTCAAGCTCGAGCGTCTCTCACCCGCCTCCACCTCCACCAAGCTGGCTCCCGTCTAAGCCGACACTCTCTGGCAAGCTCAGTCGCCCTACTACTGCTGACTATAGAAGAATAATAGTCTTCTCAGCCCCGTTTAATCTTTCGGTCCCTTTCACCTCATTCGTCCCACGGACCCAGGCCAACGACGCATGGCTAGAGCGGTTTCGTGGTCGCTTGTTGAACTATGTCTGCAGAGTCTGGATCTCCTTGGTATTATGTATGCGCTATTTGACACCTGATTGAGGTTGATTTCTTGTATCGTTGGGTGGGGGTTCGGGATTCAGCGGAACCTAGTAGATGTTACGTGTTTCCATGAATGTATGTGGTACTCACCTTGAGCAGATTCCCCGAAACCGTTGGCACGTTTACGGCCACGGCTTCCACCCCCCACCTCGGAGCTCGATTCTTGTTCGATTTTTGATCAAGCTCACAGGTGAGACGACGCAGGTTATAACATCCGTTGTAAAAAGAAATGCCTACAAACTTAGCGAGCAACTTTCCGCTCCCGGTCTCCGCAACGAAGGCTACGTTACGCCCAGACTATACAGCTGGAGATAAACTGGCCTTGAATCTTTTAGGTACTCATCTAGTACGCTTATAACGCTCTGATACGACGTGGTGTCGCGATCCCCGAGCCGCGGGGTGGGGGATAGTGGCTAGGTCCTCGGGTTCTAGTTCCAGCTCCACAGCGCGAATTCCAAGCTGAGTTTTTTTCTAGCAGTATCTTACACACTGGCGACACATAATACCAAGTTTTGAAGTCTCAGGACGACTATCCAGCGGTTGACGCGGGCGCGCAGGTGTGGCGAGGAGCAAGTGGCGGGTATTGCAAATTACCACCCACTAGTCTTCCCACCTCGCGCGCGACCTCTCACCCTGGTCGAAAACACATTGATTTCGATTTTTCTCTTACTCAAAATATGATAACTCAGCCAGACGAACAACCTTTAATATTCCGTCAATATTTATTTACAACCGTATTGGGCCGTTACCGACCCCCCCTAAGGCTACTAGGACAATTATCCCAAGCCCTGTGGGGCGAGCGCCAGCCGACGTTACTTGTAACATAGGCAAGCGACGCCAAACATCAGGGCTTGGTTCCAGGCAAGGGATCGGCAAGGTTTAGGCACGCTTAAAGTGGGGTAAGAGGTTCTAGCCTGATGTTCCACTTAGTGAAAAATCTAGCGTTAGCGCGCCCTCGGACCAACTGGAGTTTTTTCCCTGGTCAGAATTGCGCCTCGCGAGGGGTAAAGCGTCCCGGGGCCCGTGCGTTACGACAGTGGAGCTTCAGAGGGGGAATCGCTTCTCCTACTGAATACTAAAGTCTCGCTCTACGCCAGGACTGTTCAATTATTTTCTCTCTGTTGGCGATGGTGTGAGATCTACGAGGTGGGGCTTGACAATTTTTGTTTCAGCTAGCTCTTAGCGCCGGGATTAAACATGCTAAATATATGCACATTTATGTCTTGTATGGCTTTATTTGTGCCACCAGTTTGCCGACCTGCCGACGTTGATGATTGGTACTGAGCCCCTCGAAACAAGAATCGGGAACCTAGAACGGTAGAAGAGATTCAGACTAGATTTATGAGCTTGCCGGAACAGGTATTTCCAACTTCTTCAGCGAATTCTATCATGACGTGACCGAATCTGAGCACTATGTGACGATACGAGCGGATAGGGGTTTACTCTAAGACGGGGCAGCTACCAGGACCTCGGGCAGCAGCGGTATCTACGTTCGCAAGGGCGTGTGATCCTGGCGAGCCGAGTGGCGCCAAATTCGTCCAAAAAGGTGTTTTGCCTACCTAGAAAGGCAGCTGATCGATGTACATGTGATTTTACGCTCCTCTACGTTGGGGATCAGTGATCGAGTCATGCTTGATGCTATGTGCTCCCGGGTAAAGCGGCAAGCGGGACGTTCGTTAGGCTGTTGCTTTATGTGGCCTTGAGCTTAGGAGTGGTGGGACTTGCCGTACTGCTCAAGGTTTGGGTTGACTCTGCGTTCAGAGTACTCAAGCCCCTCGATCGAGTAATCACATGAGAGGGCTATGCCGAAGCCAAGTTTAGTACTGCCATACCGTAGCAGAGATAAGCTCCGTACCGAATACTATCGAGAACGTTGGCTTAATCCACTACTCCAACGTGATCGAATTTACAGCTCGCTAACCGTAACATCTAGCCTGCTTTGAAAAGGTAATTGCCTCGCCGTATATGGCTATCGATCCTTCTTTACGCAGCGTCATATTCAAAGAATCAGTATCAAGGATTTTCAGATTCCCTTTGATGCCAAATATGACCTGTTAGCCGAGAGATATACACCCTCGTTCACATAAGTATCGATCAAACCAAATTGGTTTGGGTCTCGCAATACACTTGGCTACACAGACTTGTATCGGATGCGGTATTGTACGACACCCAGTGGATCTAGCAGCTCTGATCGGAAGTCACGCGAAACGGTCTGCAAAAAGCCAGAATTTGCCACCCCAACATGCAACCGTGCCGAATAGATAGATAGCGATAACGTTGCATATTGTTTGCCTCTAGGCTTGAACAGAACGCGTTATAAAGCTTAAAACCTACAAAATGCTGGGCGGCTGAGATCATCCAGCAGCTTTGCTAACGAACACTCTAAATCAGACGATGATGTTATAGGTGAGGATAAGATATTTCAGGGGCTACCATCAATGCTGGAGGTAAAGATTTTTGACGGTATGGGTTACTGAACGGGGCTTACCCCTCCGTGGGCTCTTAGCTTGGCAGAGATGAGCAATAGTAGAGATAAATCGGGGTGAGCAACAAATATTGGTTGCTCGGAATAATCAGATCGAGAAGAAGATAATCCCGCCCGGATTCAAGTGGCTGGAAAGATCTTCGGAAGCATTTTTGAGAACGAACGAGCTTGAATCCTGATCAGCAAATACCATGGGCGTCCTCAATTCTAGATCAATCTATAGGAATTAGACCGTTTCCAATAGAGTGCCACCATACAAAGGCCTCAAATTATCTAGAATTGAGGACGCCCCATCCGATGTGTGCTGCCTGTTGCTCTCGAGGTAAATCGAGCGAACACTGGACCAGTACTGCGCTAACTAAATCAGCAAGAGTGACCTGAAGCGTGACTCCCTTTGAAAACTCTTCCCGTCTGAAAACGTTTTGGCTTGGAGCGACCAACACGTTCCCAAGTTCGAGGGGACCATGGAGGTTGTTCCGACTTCTAGTACTTGCATGTATTGATTCGTAGATCAAAAGTGATATTGAGGGCGGCGGACGGGAGCATTCAGTCTGCAGGGCCTCCATCTTTGGGGCTTCCCAGAAGCGCGAATACCGAGTACGTTGATCGACCTCGGTTTTTCTCAAGCTCTACGCGAGATATACGTTGACCGAGAGACAATGACACGCCCTGCCAGTGATAAATACCAGGTTACCTATCTGGTTATGTGCCCATGGGATGTTACAGGCGCAATCTCAGCAACTCCAATTGACCGAGTCGCCGAGTGCTGCGTATTTTTTCCGCCAGGCAGCGATGCGTTCTATTTCGTAAAGCTCTTTGGCTTAATCTGCTCAACTGAAACTCAGATTGATAAAGCAGCCGCGCAGCGATTCTTGGCACAAGATAACCACTTAATTAGGTAACTATCACGAACGGGGACCTGGATACCGTAATTTGATCCGCGGAGCAAACAGCCGCGCTAGACCAACTGTCACGAAAAATCTGCGGCCGTCTTCTGGTCCTCCACGGACAGAACGGACTCCACGTTTCTTTGAAATTGCGCTCGAGACTTACCCTATCCAGGCATGGCACTCGTTCCTGGTGCGGATCGGCTGCCATCGAGGCCGCCATGGCTCAATTCTGAATCTGACATGCTATGGTGCTTCCCAGAGGCTTGATTTGTGTCGCCACTTGCTGCTTTTGAATGGTTATAACGTAACTTATATGAACTCGTGACGACGAGCTCGACAGATCTCCAGGGAAACGTTGCCACATCCTTACTCTAGGTCAGGACCTGCCAAAAGTCGCCAATCATTTGCCCGCACAAGAGATCCCCCACGTCTTACGAGGTTGACATTTGGGAATGTCGGGCAGCATACTGGTTGGACTCCCGCTTGTACGAGCATCAAGACTATTGCTCCAAGAGTAAAATATCCATCTGCAGGGCCGTAATTCCTTCGATTTCTCGCTCAAACCAGAGGCCGATCGAGTCTAGACGCAATTTCATCAACAGCTCCTCGCGGCCGTAAAATTCCCAACTTGTCAAGTTGTTGACTAGTCCATTTCGAGTCTCGCGACGAGTTTAACTCACCCAGGGTCGCACCCTGCTTGGAGGTGTCACAATGTTTGGGTGGCGAATTAATCGCATCTAGTCTCCACCAAGATCGCCCTCTCGATGGACTAGAAAAAGGCGGTCTTGAGAGGGACGGAAGGGCAGGCCTGCCTCGTAGACCCCTCTCCTCCCCTCCCCGGTCATCCGTTCCTTCGCCATGTCCGAGACTCCTGCTACCCAATCTCCCAAAGCGCCTTCGGTGTCTGAGGACAAGTCCGACTTGAAGCTCAAGAGTACGATGTCTCACCCCACTCCGGACGTCGCCGAGCTTGATTACGCTTCTGAGTCCGGCCAGAACAACGATGCGGGCTTGCTCATGCGCATCGACCTCTGGATCGTTCCGCTGATGTTCATCTTGAACTTTGGCGCCGCTCGCATGGACGCACTTGGCGTGACCATGATGGGATTCAAAAATAACGACTACTGGTTGTCGTTGCTCGTTTTCTTCATCGGCTGTAAGCAGTTTTATTTTGGTCTTTGCGCATCACTCATCCTTGCTTTCAGACCTCATCTTCCAACTACCGGCCGCTCTGCTCGTTCGCAAGTACCACCCTAAATACTTCCTCTTCCTCATCGTTTTCTTCTGGGGTATCGATGGTGGTATTGCGGTCGCATTCTGCAAGGACTGGAAGCAGTTCGCTCTCGTCCGTGCCATCCTGGGTGCTCTCGAATCTGGGTAAGCATATTTCTCTCTCTGTCTATATCATTATAGACTAATGTCCGCGATACTTTCTAGCTTCCTGTCCGTCTGCGTATTGCTCATCACATGCTGGTACACCCGATATGAACTCGGTTTGCGTCTGACGATCTTTTACGTCGGTGTCACCGTCAACTCCGCCGCTTCTCCGCTTCTGGCCTACCTCGTGGCGCTCATGGGTGGACTAAGCGGGCTCGTGGCCTGGCAATGGATCTTTGTGATCTTCGGTGAGTTTAAAGTTTCTGTTTGATTGATCATCAGCTGATACAGGGGTGCTTGTTCAGGTATCATCATCTGCATCATCTCTTGCCTTGCTCTCCTCTTCGTTCAAGACTTCCCTGAGCGTGCTGCCTTCTTGAGCGACGCTGACCGCAAGCGAGGTATGTTATTAATGATATCTATTTCGGACAACGCTAATTATTCTATCAGTTCTTGACCGTCTCGAGGAGGATCGTAACGATAGCATTGCATGCGACGCTCACGCCTGGGAGAAGATCGTCTACCACTTTAAGTGCTGGATGATCTGGGCCCTTGGCCTTGCCTATGGCTGCGTGAACGTCACCGTCACTGCACTTCCTACCATTGGCATGGTCAAGATCGCTGGTCTCGGCTTCACTCCCGCTGGCAGCTCCGGCTTCGCCCTTGCTCCTTGGCTCATCGGTGCGACCGTCGCTGTTGTTGCTGCTTGGCACTCGGACCGTACCAAGATGCGCTCACCATATATTATTGGTGGTGCTTTGGCGTCCATCATTGGCTTTGGATGCATGATGACCACTAGCGTTGGTGCTGGCGTTTTCGGAACTTTCTTGGCTATTGCTGGTAGCGCCACTCAGCTGCCTTTGATCATGGTTATGCTCCAGAACAAGTAAGTCTGCTCATCGTCTTTTTCGGTGGTGTAACTCATCCTCTTGTCTAGCGTTCGTGGAACTTGCAAGCGTGCGGTTGCTGGTGCGATCACCTTGGGCTTTGGTGCCATTGGATACATGGCCTCGTCCTCTTTGTTGTAAGTCGACCACACCTCAGGCCTTGAATAGTTTCTAACTCAATATCTTTCTAGCATTTCCTCCACCGCGCCTATGTACCGTCAAGGCTGCATTGCCTCCATGGTCATGCAAGCTGGTGTCATCGTCATCGTTGCCGCTGTAGCCTACCGCTTCCGCACGCTGAACGCAAAGCTCGAGGCCGAGGGCTCCACTTCCGAAGTGAGCGACCGCAAGGGTGTCGAGACCGTTGCCTGGAGGCACACTCTGTAGTTTCTTTCTTGCAGTGTTGTTTTCTTTCGGGGAGAGGGTGTCTTGGCTGACTGGTTCATGCGATTTTGTGTTGTTGTTTCTCGTATTGTACTTTCGTTAGTTGAAAAATCTTAGCGACTTAGTTCTTTCGTTCCAACTTCATGATTCTCGCGTGACGCTTGAAACTTATGAAGCACCGACTAAGTGAATGTGTCACGAGGGCTTAGAGGGTGGAGCTTACGAACATTCTACTAGCTTTCGGTTATCGTAATTGGTTATGTCGGCCTGGCACCGGTGTTTGTTCTGAAAGTCGAGGAGTCCGTAATAGCCAGGCAGGCTTGGTTGTACTGTATCATCATGCGAAAACTAAATCGGTAAGTAGCCTCGTATGCGCTGAAGAAATGCCCTGAGCCAGGAGCATTCGCGCTTGTACTACCCGAAGTGACTCGGACTTGTGCGCTTTTACGCCACTCCCACTGCCCCCCTCCCAGGCCGATGATGCCGACAATAAAATCTTTCAATCAACGACGTTGTACTGAATGAATTGAAAAGATAGGTTGGTTAATTAACGACTCTGACCATTCCACCACAACACCGCGCTCCCCCGCATATACCGGGCAAGACCTAGATGGAAATGTACTGTGGGTAAACTTGTGTACTGTCGAGAAGTTTTTATATAGAACTCGCCGTCGCCGGTGAGTTTTTCTGATCATTTTTGGGGCTTAGTGCCGCGGATTCGGGATCAATGAATGATAGCTGGATCAGGTTCTTGATCCAGGAACACATCTAGCTCGCATTCCTCCAAATGAATGAATTAATATTCATTCTGGCCGCTTTTCCTACGTGAAGCTGATTCACGGTGTTGGTAACGGAGTTGATGTTATTTCTTCTGCGAGAATATCGTGGTGGCGTTCGAGGTCTAAAGTTTTGTTTGTTTTACTTGTACCTGAGAGCCGGCATCGCCAAGACCTCGACAGGAAACTGAGCGGCCGATCCCGACGGCAAGGGGTGTATTGTTCGTGTCAACTGCCAAAGCTCAACCAGACTAAACGCACCTGAAACGCGCATAAACCCACTAAGCGCCGCCGGCTGACGTAACCCGAATCTCAAACGCACCAATTTATGGACTCGACTTCGATCAGCCCGACAAGTGACACGTCTCCCGGACCGTAACTAGAGCGAGGTAGGCAAGCTCAGCTTTTCTCTTAATTCACTCAATTAAATCTACTCTGATTGGTTTAGGCCCCTTTCATTTTGGTTTAAATTTTATCCGAACGGAATTGAAGGAAGATTTCTTTTGTACAACGGCTGAATGTAAGTTTCTCGCTTGCTTGGCTCGGGGTTGGAATGAATGAATGGAATGTTGACGTGGTAGATCTCGTAGATCAACTTTGCACTTTTGTAATACCCCAACTTGAGCTTGTCCACCATTCTCGTATCTTACACGTTCAACAACATAACCCATCGTTCTCGCATACCCCTAATTCCACATCTCATAACTCATGGCATCCTCTCCTGAACCCATGGACGGCTCAATCATTATCGAAGAACCCAGCGAACTCTCGCCTCTTCCGGCCGATGACGAAAAGGCTGCGCGAAAGGCGCGTCGGCAGACGGCGATATACCCCAACACGCTTCGGTCCACGCCCAAGCCGTTTAGTCGGAGCGCGGCCAAGCGCGAGAGTGTGATGGCGCTTGGGTCGATTGAGCATTTGCAGCATTATTTTACCAAGACTGGGATTGCGGCGAAGCAAAAGTGAGTGTCCTCTGCGTGTTATACTGCCTGGAGTCGGAGTTGGAGTTGATTTTTTTCGTTTAGGCCAGCTGGGAGGACTAAAGGTCTTGTACCCGCTATCGGCGGACCAAGACACATCCGAGCCGCGTCGAGCGTGACGTCTATACCCGAACTCCCGCCCTCGCCGATGTACCCTGCAACGACCTCGAGCCGTCCGCCTTGGGTACACCTACCGAAGACGTACGAAGTCGACCCGGACCATCTAAGGCCGGGCGTCATCCGGGACCTCAAAGCGGTCGAATCCGCCTGGCGACTTGGTTCCAATCCGCCTCAGGACGATAAATTGGCCCCGCCTACTTCTCCTCCCAATGACCAACAGCTGAAGTCGTTTGACGTCTTGTCCACGCTCCGAATCACGACGCACGCGATTCGGTCCGTTCGGGATTACGTTGTCTCGCTTCCAGACGATCATCCGACGCACTCGGTTAAAGTTCCCGCGTCGTATCGGTCCCCGGCGTGGTCGGCTCCCTCGCCGTCTCGTCCGCCGCCGGTGCAGAGTAACCCGAGCACGCAGTCGTTGGCGTCTTTGATGCAGCAGACTCTACCCGGGTCGAGTTCGCCTTTGCTCAGACCGAGCACGTTATCCCCTCGACCGAGTCTTATGCACCTTTCGGCTTCGCCTAGTCCGAGACCGAGTCTTTTACCGAGTCTTTCGGCCCAGAATACGGGTGCGTCGAATGCGAGTACGACGTCTACTGGTGCTGGTGGACAGTCGAGTCAGCCGTTTCCCTCGAGGCCAGAGGAGCCGCTTGCGCTCGTGAGGCGCGCTGCGTTGGATGTGTTGATCGCGTTGCGTGGGTTGGAGGAGCGGGCGAGGATACCTGGGCCTGAACCCGATCCTGGGGCAAACACCACCACGACGGCAGCAAACTCGAACGACGCCCGGTCCGCCTCGTCTCGAAGCGATACGCCCGCCGATCGAGGGATGTTCCATTCCGGAGACGAAGCAGAACGCGCGGACCAAGAGAGCGCTACGTCGCTCTCAACGTTTTCCCCTCGCGCGGGTCTTCCCCGACTCCAGATCGCGACGGGCGTGACGACTGCGACGATGCTCGTCCACGGTCGGGGAGCTGTCCAGGTCTGGTCTGAGTCTGACGAGGAAGAAGGGATGGTCGACGAACCCGAGAAACGCGAGGTCTGGGACGAGCGGCTCGTTCTCGGTGGGGGTTGGTTATACCGAGCTGATCTGGCGCACGATGATGTGCTCGACGAGGTTGGAGCTGTGAAGCGGTATTTGGATGTTGTTGATGCTGTGTTGTTCTCTGGACCTGCGAGGGGTGGGAAGAGGGGGTGGGATAGGGAGAGGAGAAAGGGCCGGAGGTCCGAGGCGATTGTTGCGAGTGTGATGTCGGATTCGGAGGAGGATGTGAGCGGGAGTGTGGGGAGGAGGGTGAGCGGGGCGTTGAGTGAGGCTATGAGGTATTTGAGTACTGTTGAGGATCAGACTGTTGTTGAGGAGGAGGAAGAGGAGGAGGAGGTTGGTGGGGAGGGGGAGATCCCGGATTGGGCGGCGACGGAGCCGTTTGGGTCGGATCTTATTGGTGCGTCTTTGCTTATTTTTTGTGCGAGATTTAAACTGATTTTCTTGAGATGTGTAGCACGAACGAATGCTCTACTACGATACTTCCTGCCTCTACCCCTCGTTTCACTTTTACCCGAATCTCCAACGCGCGAATCCCTTCTTTCATGTCTATCAGACGGTCAGATGCTCTGCGTCGCGTATAATGCGGCGGTCCGCAAAAGCAAAAAAGCCTGGGGGTTTATCAACGCGCAGAGTATACACGACACGGCGGCTGCGACGAGCGAGGAAAAGACTGCTGGTTCGTTGACGTTTAGGCGGAAGGAGAATCTCGGGCTTTGGGCTGCGTACGTTCTACTCCCCCCTTACCACCTATCTCATTACTAAAAAAAATTCTATGTTTTTATAGCGCACTTAAACTACGTTATGTGATTGATATTGTTCCTGCCGGCTCAAAAACCTCTCACCCAACGCGACATTTCCACCAAGCGCCTGCGCCCGCCGCGCCCGAGACCGGAGCGGAAGACGTCGGGGCGAACCTGTTTTCGCCGATCTTGATCGCGAAGCATGAGCAGGGTTGGGAGGATATGCTCGAACGCGCGATTTGGGAGTGGGTTAATGCGGTTGTGACTGAGACTAAGCAGGCGGTTGCGTGATCTTTTTTTTTCGCCTGTTTTTCATTTGCGGCCGGGTGGATTTTTTATGTTCGGGGCCGGGGACGGACGGGGATCTAAGTTAACATGCAGGGGTGTGTTGTGTGAATATATGTTGTAATTTTTGTTTTCTTACAAGATGGAAACGAGAGGAATTAGTTACGATCACGTGCTCCGTTAAAAACCCGAAGAAATTTGGGGTGAACCCTGAAGGAATGTGGAGCGCGTCGCATCGGTATGCGCGATCGTTCGATTTTTTGGATTAAAAAGCGGCTGGGGTTGGCTCAGACCACCTGTGGACTTTTTTCTTCCCCCCCACATCAACGAACACTCGGATAGATATATAACTCCCACTCTTTACTTGATTGTTGTTCCCTCATTCTACTAGGATGAACTCTACGGTGCTCGACCACCATGCGACGGCTGCGCAGCTGTACGAAGCTGCCGGCACGGATTTTTCCAAGCTCAATTGGCTGGAGAGCAATTGGGCTTCGTGGTACCTGTGGATTGGGAATCCTATTATCGCGACGGGGTTGATGAGTTTTATTATGCATGAGGTTGGTTACCTGTTTTTCTTTTTATGAGTAAACGTTGTTGAGGTGTTTTTTTTAGGTCGTCTACTTTGGTCGGTGTATACCTTGGATCATCATCGACGCCATTCCGTACTTCAGACGCTGGAAACTCCAACCCGTACGTCTCCTCTTTCTCCACACACCCGCGCCACGCTCACCTCCATTTTTCACTATAGGGAAAAGTCCCATCAGCCGCAGAGCAATGGGAATGCACCAAACTCGTGCTCTTCTCCCATTTTACGATCGAACTTCCCCAAATCTGGTTCTTCCACCCACTAGCCGAAGCGTGCGGCATGCAAACCTGGCAAGTGCCCATGCCGTCCTGGACGACGATCGCTTCCCAAGTCGCCTTTTTCTTCATCTTTGAAGACGCTTTCCATTATTTCGCGCATCAAGCTCTGCACTATGGGCCGCTGTACAAGCACATTCACAAGATTCATCACAAGTACAGCGCGCCGTTTGGTCTAGCTGCTGAATATGCGCATCCGGCTGAAGTGTTGATCCTTGGTGCGGGTACGATTGGTGGACCGTTGGCGTTTTGCTGGGCGACGCAGAATTTGCATATTTTTACGGTTTATGTGTGGGTTACTTTGAGGTTGTTCCAGGCTATTGATGCGCATTCTGGTTATGGTGAGTTTCGTCGTGGTGATGCGTCATGGTGAGGATGTGAAGGCTGATTGATAATTTTTTATCTGATAAGACTTTCCTTGGTCGTTGAACCATATCATTCCGTTCTGGTCCGGCGCTGATCATCATGACTTTCATCACATGGCCTTCGTCAACGTAAGTTTCCATCCCTCTCTCTCTTCCTTCACACATCTAACGTCTATGTTACCAGAACTACTCGACCTCTTTCCGCTGGCTCGACTACATGTTCGGCACCGATGACAAGTACCGCGCGTACAAGCAACGTATCGCCTCTGCGTCGTCCAAGGACCGTGCGGCGATTGAAAAGAAGTTGCTCGAAGAGACTGAGCAGGAGGGTATCGTTGCGGCCAACGAGGCTGAGAAGAGGGCTGTGTTTGGAAAGGGCAAGACTGAGTAGTATTAGATGTGTTGTATATTTCGGTTAATTTTCGAGTGTTCGTTTTTGTTTTCGATGATGTAGATTATGGGTGGAAGTAATGTAGTTCACGTCGGTCTTGGTTTTTTTTTGCGGGGCGCGGTGAGGTGTGGTCTTCGGTATTTCGTCCGACGTTTACAAGAGTTGTCTTGGACAAAGTAGTAGCCGTGTTGGAATCAGTCGATTCACCGTATAGAGTTAATTGTTTAGCCGCTTTTGCTCAACCCGGCAACTCTGGCTTATCCAAGTAGGCAATCCGGCCGAATAACATAATACGCCCATCCGGCCACTACCGCAAGGGCATGTATGCGCAGAAAGCTATGAGGAATGAACACTCACTCGGAGCTATCGGCATTCTGTCATCAAGTCGGGTCAAGGTTGGGATAGTTGATTGAGCCGGTCACTTTGCAATCTCAAGTTTTGGGTTTTGAAGTAGGTTTTTCTATCCTGACTGACGTATCGAACAGGATGGTTTATGCGGCTGAGTTAATACATGTTTGTGTCCTTATAACGAATGGATTCAGACATACTCTATACTTTTCATTGCGAGAGTCATCGTAAAAATCTACTGGAAAAGAAGACTATATACGAGCCCGACGTATCTGTTCTGAATAAGGCGCCGTGAGTTGTATGTAACATTCCTACGGCCCCTCGATCAACTACGATCGTTTGGAGCGCTAGAGCAAAGGAAGCTCAAACAGAGATGCCAGGAGCTGACGGTAAGCCAGTACTTGGGGGTGACATAGCGTATCGGCACTGTAATAACTAAAGTAGCGCCCAAAAGGTGCTCGATCGTGTTTTGCCTATCTTTACATCCGTCAGAGCGATGCCAAAGGACAAAGTGCAAAATGCGTGCACGGGTATGAAGAGCACTAGGGGACGTGGTTATGGTAGTGTATTGGTGGAGGGTATTGCGCGCTAGGCTCATCGCTTAACCTATATGCGTATGTCCCGTTTGTTCGGTGGCTCCACATTTCAGATAGACGCTCTGTTTGACCCGAGCCAAGACGCCACGCATATACGCTCAAATTTTACCATTGGCCAACAGAAACTAACACGTTATACACAGTTATGACTCTAATGTTGGTGCGAAACTGCCTAAACTAAATTATAACTTTTTGGGGAACTGGGGTCTAGGCTACATAACTTCATAACTCCCCAGACGAGTAAAGCTGCGAAGCATGTATTAGCATTTTTGGGCAGTGATGTAAGTAATATGAAACCAGCCTGTATTTCCTGCTGAAGGTTCGTACCATTTTTCTCATTGTACTTGGCAAGATACTTGTTCACACCATTTCCGAAAACCAAAGCGCAGATTTAGCCTAATCATGATAAGGCATTCCGCCTGCTCTTACTGGATCTTATCTACTCTCTGCGACAGTGACACATCTGCGCCTACTCCAACGTTGTAAAACTCCTGCAGAAACACCAAACGTGGACGGTAAGTTGCAGCCTACGGTGCTGTGTAGGTTGCAACATGACTCACTCTGACAAAAAGGCTTCCAATGCTAGGAAAGCTGAAGGTGGATGCATATTTAGCACCGCCCGCGAAATGAAGCTACGTCCCAGTTACTATCAGGTGAAAACGTTGACAGCGATGTGATACTTGCTATCTTATGTTCAGGCTTCCAAGTGCTGATGGAAGGCTCTTCTGGGCCGTCCCAGACCAAATCGCCTCTACTATTCCTCCGCAGAATGTAGGGTAAAGCTTTCAGAACTAGGTGTTAGAACATTTTGTGGCGCTAGATACTATAATATACTATAATTGACTTACAAAGAAAGTTGAACGAGTAACAGAACTATAAATAAAGCTTTAGTTGAAGATCAAAAGACCGGATATCCGAACGCACATCAGTGATTAGCTACGGATTGAATCAACCCGAGTCAAGTCGAAATCGATAAAAACACATTTGAGAAGCTCACCATCATACTTATCAAATCTGAGACGGGATCAGCCAGCAATTGGCTCAGTTCCTAGACAAATTGTTTAGCGATGATCACAGGATAACCAGTTATAAGCTACTAACGCATGAGCTGATTCCCTGGGGGCACGCATTGTTGCCGCCGGCACCCTCTGCATAGTCAACGGGGAGGTCTACGTAGAATAAGTGTCAGATACCATGCAGCTTTCACCACAGGGTGATATGTACAAGTAAAGTCCAGCCCATCCCACGTTGCGTGACCGCCAACTATTTCAAAGAAGAAAGTCAGATTAGCAATTCGCTCTGACGTATAGAGATCAGGGACTATATTACTATAGACAAACTTCGGGCTAGATATGGGTAGGAAATTCCTGAGATTCTCAGTCTAAGTGGGGGCTAAGTGGGAGTCTCGGTGTATGCGTCGGAGGAGCTTACTAAGATTTGATTTGTAAGATCTCCATCGAGAACATAACGAAGGTTTTGCTCCGATGCCAGATGGAGTTTTCTAGCTAAATCTACCATACGGCGGCTGTCAAGCTCCGAGTTCATAAACATAGAGCGGTCTGCCTCGGAAGTCTCGTTTTCGCTCCAGCCTATACCCTGATAGTTACTAGTAGCCTGTTTTGTATATGCGTCCTGGTTGTTGGCTGGAAGCGCGAAAAATAAAACGTAGGATTGCGCACGATAAATGAATGAGGGCCGAGACCGTAGAGACTTCTTGAAAGTCTACGGGGAGTCTTCGTAGCTGAAGGAGTAGCTGTTGTCTGGTTTGTAGTGCTGGGTGCTGGTCTCGAAGTGCTGGTCCAAAACTTTCGGTGAAAGAGAGTTGATGCTCTGGCGAAGGTATGTTTAATCAGACGAATCAATCTCATGCTAGACCAAGTTGAACCAATTATGGAGAATATTCTGCAGGTGTAATCCTTTGCTGAGTGCAGAGCCGAGTTTAAGTAGTTAGTACGCTTGAAGACTTGCCCATCAAGGCGCTAACATCGCGGCCTGCTCACCTGTTACATGTAAAGCAGGAGGACAACTTGCAATCCTTTACCGCCAATCATATTTATAGAACAGTATATATATGTTCCATTCCACTTGAAAAATCTTGATCCCGATCGTAAAGCCTCCATTTGGCGACGTGAGCGTCGCATTTCATTTCGCCGCTGGTGACTCGGGCTCGTAAAAGTGGTTTGGGGCTAGGAGCGGCAACGAAAAGTCCGGTACTTCTGTGTTGTAATAGCAGTTTTGGCGAGTCGTGAATGGTTATTGCTGTACAGTCAAAACAAGATGTCGGTAGTCGCTGGCACAGGTATGACCAAAAGAAACTAGCGTGTTCTTCTGAAAAACCAGAAAACCGTTTTGGAAATGCTCAAGTACATGACTCGAGGCAGGGTAGTAGCTGTGTTACGATTATTAACAAGGCAGATATGGTTTGAACGGACCAGCCTTGAAGCAAATCCAAAAGCCGTGGACGTGCGCGTTTAATGGCCCGGATGTCCCGATAGTTAGCGAAGCAAAAAGGGGTGTGGTGACGTCGAGGAGCTGGACAGGCAAGCATTCGTTGCGCAAAATCAGCTGCTCCTGAACTCCTATCAAGACATGATGCTGTAGCTCCCGACAGCGCCGCACTGATGAACGGCAGGCACTGAAAACCCCCGGCGCAAATCCTTTCACCTAATCCTCTTCAAAATAGGGTTCAGCAAGCTGATGGCTCTCAGAAAGGATTGTTCTGTCTCGATAAATCCTAGATCAATCATGATTGATATATAGATCTACCGGTCTCGATCATCCCGGTTTGCACAGCTCTCGTCTGACTATTTGGGAATCCCAAATATGGCGACGTACAGTAAACTTCTCTTATACTATCGCTGCCACGAGCGCTAGAGCGATAACAGGTGCAATGCGAGGGGCGACAAGGCGCTGATCTCGACTTTCAAGAGCTCCGCAAAATCGACAACGGGAGTAGTCGCGATGACCCACATGTGATATTGAAGCATGCTCCTCACATTACATTGTCAGTCAGACTGCTGGTTATGCCCAAGTCAGGAAGTTCGCGTAGCAGGAAGCTACCATATATTGTGGCGAGAAGATATGGTCATTTGAGAAGTCGATCCAGAGCAAAACCCCTTGTCGGACACAGGGTACCTGCCCCTCGATTGTGAAACTGCTTCGCGGCATTTGATTGTAGGGTATATGCTGGTTTTAACATATGAGTATTAGATTCTTGCCGGCCCACGGATTTGGTCAAACCTCTCTGCTCATCAATGTCCCGAGACAAGATGTTGTAGGGCCCATTGAGTCAGTTCATACAGCGGCATTAGTATTCAATATCCCTTGTGATGGCATTGTTTCCAGGAGGTCGAGTTGCGACCCTTGTAGCCACGGTGTAGCCACAACAAATTATCAGGCCAGAAGTCACCCGGAAGCTGTAATGAAGTACATGTTACAACGTGGTTATGGGACTGAAACGTTACATCGGAGGCTGGTTACACAGGTCGCTCACTACTAAGTCTCACAGTTTCTGAAAGGCTTGAGCTCTAAGCTACATAGTACCGGGATAAGATTTGGTACTGCTAACTGTTGTATATAACGCCGCTGCGCCATTCAGGAGGGGTCGCAGTACATGAATCCATTCGCCAGGGGGTATATTGTTTAGGCTCTAACGAGCGTACCGTTTCTTTTCATGATTAGCTTCGGTACTGAGTATGTTGCGGAAATCCGCTTGTTTTGGGTAATATGATCGCACTTCTTTTGCTATCCATAATTGAGGTTACATCCACGGTTGTATGGCTCTATTTGGGGCACGTGGGTGTGCGGTGATTTGGCACGAGCGCTTCTATTGTGATCCCTCTTCCCGCCACGATCAGTGATCCGCTGGTTGTTGTTTCGTCGGCGAACGCAACTATGTCTGATATCGATCGTAATGATAAGGGAGTCTCTATCCTAGTTGGAGGTAAGGCTCAGTTGTACAGGACACCCTTTGCGTTGGCTACTGATATGATGTATGGTTCGGCCTAGACAGCAGCGGCGCGGGTGGGCTCTCCGTAATTGCCGCTTTGGACGAGGTCATGGGGAGGGTTCAGGCGGAAAGTCGACTGGCTGAGTCGCCGCTAGTAGAAGAGTATTTTGATCTCGTCGCCGGAGGTGGTATCGCTGCGTAAGTGTCAAGAATAACTACCACCATCGAGACCAAGAGCTAATTTGCTATATTTTACCTAGGATCATAGCCGTAATGGTTGGAAGACTTGGCATGACAACGGGGCAAGCGATGAAGGGCCTTGCTAATCTTGCAAATGAAGTGTTTTCCGACAAGAAAACGTTAACGATTGGGACAGGAATTTTCAAGGCCTCCAAGATGGAGAAGGTGTTAAAGGATATTATACGAGAAGCGACCGGAAACGAAGATGAGCCAATGCTAAATGAACAGGCGGAAAATCAGAAATGTAAAACGTAAGCTTTTATTATGAATAACTGTGGCTTCAAATACACTTATCCCTACCTTGAAGAATGGTGTTTGCGATGTCCAAGCACAACATGAATGCCGGGATACCAACGATATTCCGGTCCTATCACGTTACGGCCAATCGTGGCCCCAAATGCACTATATGGCAGGCACTCCGAGCAGCAACCGCTCATCCTGAAATGTTCAAGAGTATGGAAATCGAAGACCAAGGGATATCCGAAATGTTTGTTGACGCAGCGATGGGGTGTGGTAATCCCATCGAACACGTTTTAGCCGAGGCAAAGATTTTATATCCCAACCGCCGCGTCGCATGTATCATCAGCATCGGTGGTGGACACCCTCGCACAATTCATATCCCCGAGCCCAGTCCGTTTCAACGCATATTCCCTACAAACCTAATCGTCGCGATGAGGGATATTGCGACCGACAACGAGCGAATGGCACAGACAATGGCGATGCGATTCCAGGAAGTACCGGACGTATATTTTCGGCTGAACGTCGATCAAGGAATGCAGAGTGTCCGGATTGGTAATTGGGATCGCTTAGGGGAGATTAGGGCACATACGCGGGCGTATATGCTAAAGGTACAAACGAACATAATGATAGGAAAGGCCGTGAAGGTGATCTTGGGCGGGAAGGGAGTAATTGCGATGGAGCAAGTTGGTATGTGCATTTTGTGAGTTCAGGTGTTTGGAGAACCCCGAAAGTTTACTTTTGATATTATAGATGGTCAGGTCGTGCCAGAAATAGAGTTGGGCCTTAAGCAGTGTCCCGCACCAACTCCTGTGTATATCGAACGACAACAACCGATTAATCAGGCAATTAGTTGTTTGACTAGCCCTGCCCGAGAACGTCGCGTGTTCGTATTTTATGGACTTGGCGGCACTGGCAAAACCCAACTTGCGTTACACATGGTTGAGCAGACGCGTGAACACTGGTCGGACGTGATCTACATCGACGCTACTTCTACCCAGAGCCTCACGAGCTCGTTGCAGGAGTGCGCCGTCGCGCGGAGGATAGGCGAAACGTACGAGGATACTCTTCGATGGCTCAGCGCTTACATGAAACCATGGCTACTTGTGATCGATAACGCAGACGACCCGAGCATCGGCCTCCAACAATACCTTCCGAAAGGGACTCATGGGCGAATTTTAATTACCACTCGTAATCGAGACATCGCGTTACTTGCCAAGGGCCCCGGCTCTGACTATAATGTATCGGGGATGGAGCATGCTGAGGGGCTACAGCTACTCATGACGGTCTCGAGGATGGACGATCAAACTCTGTCTGACGAGGAGAGAACTGCCGCTACGACCATACTCAAGGCGAGTCACTATAGAACCTCTCAAAGACGACACTTCCATTGAACAACCTTTTGACAGGCGATTGACTATTTAGCTCTTGCCATCGTCCAGGCGGGCGCATATATCTGGCGTACCTCTTGTAGCTTTATTCACTACTGGGATCTATATATCAAACAGCCTCAAACCACCCTCGAGAAGTATAGCCAGATGCCGGTCAAGGTAGACGATTATCAAAAGACTGTCTATGTCACATGGAAAATGAGCTATAGCTTACTGAGCGACCGCGCCCAGCAAACGCTGTGGATACTAGCTTATCTGCAGCGAGACCAGATCACGGAGAATATTTTTCAACGTGCTGCGGCTTGTGTCAAAGGCTCTAAGGACCTGTCTGATTTTACTGAGGCTGAACTGGAACCGGTAGTCTACGTGGCGCGGTACCTCGGATTTTTTCTGGATCGGAACGACGAATGGGATACGGATGCATTCCTCAGCATAATGACGGAGCTCACCTCGTGCTCGCTTATCAGTCTAGACCGAGTGAATCGAACATATGTGCTACATGTACTAGTGCAAGTCTGGGCGCGCACAGAAATTCCTCACTCGCCCGAAGCAGGAGTTACTCACTCGGTGTTATTGATCGCTCTGTCAGCTCTCTGGGGAGGAAATCAAGACAGCTATACATTCCGTCAATCGCTTCAGTGGCACGTGAGAGGTATCTTGAAGTACACAAATCGTATTCACGCCGTCAGCCTTGACTGTTTTGTTAAGATTCTCTTGGAGGCCGGGGACTACCAACAAGCGAGCGCGCTGCAAATACAGATGGTGGACGGCTTGAAACAAAAACTTGGAGAGAACCACCCACATACTCTAGGTCACATTAGCAACCTTGCTCTTACATACTCTAATCGGGGTCTTTATAAACAGGCAGAGACACTACTGGTTCAGGTACTGGAAGGCCGCAAAAAAGTGCTCGGAGAACAGCATGCCGAAACTATGATGTCCTTGGATCAACTGGCTTCGGTATTATTCCGTCAGGGTCGATACGAGGAAGCAGAACTGTTACAAACTCGGGCACTCAAGGGACTCAAAGAAACCCTAGGTGATGAGCACCTCGATACACTCGCAGTTATGGGTAGCCTAGCGAGCTCGTATGCCGAACGTGGTTTACATGCCGAAGCAAAAGAAATCTGGGCTCGGATACTCGACTGTCGCAAGCAAAGACTCGGAGAGCGGCACCCTTCCACACTAGCTGCTATGCACAACCTCGTCGCCACATACAATTACCAAGGTCTATACAAGGAATCAGAGCAGCTCCAGCTCCAGGCTATAGAATACATAAGGCAACTTTCTGGCGAAAAGCACCCGCATACATTGTTCGCCATGCAAGGCCTTGCTACATTATACAATAATCAAGGCCTGTGGAAAAAAGCAGAAACCTGGTTGGTACAGATACTGGAGGATCGTAAACAGGTGCTTGGTGATCTACATCCGGACACTTTGCACTCTATGTCCGAGCTCGCTCGGACGTACATCCGGCAAGGTCTATATCAACAAGGAGAACCACTTCAGATCCAAGCGTTAGAAGGGTTCAAGCGCATCTTCGGCGATGAGCATCGTGATACATTACTCGCGATGGAGGGACTTGCCAACTCGTACTCCGAGCGAGGTTTGCACAAGGAGGCCGAAGGACTTCAGGTTCGGGTTCTAGAGGGCCGCAAGAAGAAACTCGGCGACCAGCATCCCAAAACGCTAACTGTTATGCACAACCTTGCTGTCTCGTACTCTCAGCAAGGACAATACGAGCAGGCAGAGAAACTGTGGAATCATGTGGTAGAAACAAGAGAGAAAACGCTTGGCGAGCGACATCCTATGGCTTTGACCGCCATGGAGTATTTGGCTATCACGTACTCCAACCTACGTTTATGGGAGCCGAGTCGAGCACTACTTACTCGGGTACTAGAAGGTCGCAATCAAGTGCTCGGCAAACAACACCCCGAAACACTGTTGACCATAAATAACCTCGCTAAAACGTTTGTTGGTCAGGGCTTAAACAAACAAGCAGAGTCGCACCATGTCCGCGCACTGGAGGGTTTGAAGGAAGTTGTTGGTGACCAGCATCCCAACACACTGCACGTCATGAACTGCCTTGCCCTTACGTACACCCGGCAAGGCCAACACAAAGAGGCGGAGGAACTTCGACTTCGGCTGCTAGAGATTCGCAAAATGAAACTTGGTGATTATCACCCTATTACTCTATCTGCTATGCGCAACCTCGCCGACTCGTACTACCAGCAAGGTTTATATGAGCGAGCGGAAACACTACAGGTTCAGGCGCTAGAAGGCTTCCGGCAAGCGTTCGGTGACCACCATATCGAAACCGTGTCTTCAGCTCGATCCCTGATCAGCACCTACCAGAAACTGGGCCCAAGTCGTCAAAAGAAATACAAGGACCTATCAAGTCGAATAGGACAACCTGAGCCAGTTGAGCTCAAGATTCGTTCTAGTAGCACATCCATCTGGATCAAGATCATGCTACTACTCTTGATCGTATCGCCGGCTGTGATTCTTGTATTCAGCATGGTACCACCTGCTCCGCCTCCTCGCACTCGGCCACCTCCCCATAAAGGGAAGCACGGTCGTCGGAAATATGAGTTCTAAATTTGTCGTTCAAAGGCTCGCAGCCCTTTCAAACTGCATGCGTTGCATATTCCTCGAGATTGTACAATGTTGTTCGTGACCAGGACCTTGACTAGAGATACAACAGCAATTGACATAACGTACTCACTTAGAAGTAAAAGGCCGTAGATTACTCATGCAAACATCGGCTCGTAACCAGATCTCGCCCTTGGGACGTCGCGATGTGAAACGATACGCATTTATTCATCAATGCATTGGGTATAAACATCCATAACTGTTATCAAATCGGTACCAAGAACTAGGAATACAAATACAGTTTTACCGGGTCAAAAAGCGAAACCAATTATTCAGGCTTATAATACACGCCAAAGTTATCCCCTAGTCGGTCACTAGTCGTTCCCATGCTTCCTGGATGTTTTGCGCCACGCTCGAGTTGTCTCTCGTATGATACTTTTCTCAACCGTGAATCCTCTCCTGGAGTGAGGTGAATATATATTTCGATTCTGTCCCAAACCACAAATATGTCAGGTCAATACGCAAAACACAAGTGCGCTTATGACTCACCCGACAGCATGAATTAGAAACGCAACCCAGAGAGCAGCCCCGAATGATGCACGGAGTGCAGAACCGATGGGCAAAGCAGTACTCCATTTCACGGGTACGCCAACGAAGCCACCGGCTTGACCGTTCACACATCCAGGGTATTGCTCAGCGAGATCATTAGCATCTTTCAGGGCATACTGGACTTCATCGCACGTCCATAACTAACAACAAAATCAACTCTAGGTTCAAACGGGTGGTGGTCGACAGACATACCGTATGATACTGACCAATGGCTGAAAGAACCTGCGCAGTAATGAGCATGACAAGTCGAGTGGTAATAATCGTCCCGGCGTAGAACCAGGTTCGCAGCATCCATTTGCGGTGTTCGTTGATTTGGAGTCGTTTGATGTTGTAATATGCGATCGCAGCGGAGATAAGTGTAACCGCTCCTAAGAAAATAGTACCGGTCTGGACAGCCATATCTCCTCCGAAAGATCGACGACCCAGTACAAAGCCCGTCGAAGCCCCGATAATTAGCAGCAGAAGGGCGACATAGCCGAGAATGCGATGCACGATGAGTGCTTTGTATCGGATCTGAGGTATAAATTGTAACACCGCAAAAATACCCGCGGGAAGAACTGTGCCGATGTGGACGAGCATGGCGGGTTTGTACAAGCTTGTGAGCATGTGGTAGCCTTCGCCAGGAGCTAGGCCATTGGCGAGAGTGGGAGTATGGAGATACATAAACCGAGCAAGTGCGAAGCCGACCATTGCTCCACTGATTGGGTTCAAAAGATCAATGAATACACTCTTTACTAGCAACTCGTTCAACTTACCCAAAAATGAACCCTGGTGTAGCAAATCTCACAGATTTAGTCACCCGTAGCTGCGATAAAATCTAACAGAACATACAGAGTATAAAGTTGTAACCCTTTTTGAATCCAAGGGCACTATAGGCTCGCTGAAAGACATTTTGCCGCTTATCTCTACTTTTCTCGCTTTCAGATTGGCTCGAGCTCCGTGCTTGAGCGAGAGGCACAGTCATAGACATGGTGGAGGAAACTGAGTGTGTTTTTGGAGATCATGGCTTCAAGTTCGACCTGGTGTTTTATGTGCCTTATGCTCGATCGTTCATCAAGTGCTCTCGATCGTCGGCGTTGGGTGTTGACGACAGCTAGGCCGAAGATCACTCGGTCAATAGTGCGTCAGATCCTGTGCCCGAGCCTACGAATGAGGTTCTTCTGGAGCGCGTCTGGAGCCATCAGATTCCAGGATCTCCACAAACGCTACATCCGTATCAGAGCATGATGTCATGCCGAACGGACTTCACGATGTAGACTTGGCAGGTAGCCACAAATTACTTAGGTCCATGAGGTAATTACTACCCGGAATAAGCAACTGACCCACCGCCAGCTAATTAAGTAAACTGACACACCTTAATTCCCAAAGAGCTGCAGCTCGCCAGGCATCACGTTAACAACGCGCAAGATAGGGCTATCGCATATGAAGTGCAAAAGCCGGCCTCTCCCGATGTTAGAGAATCTTGGAGTGTTAAAGCAGAGAATCATATGGAGGGAGCAAACGTATAACCAATCACTACTTCCAAGGTCGAAGACGAGGTCAAAGACTTTACGATGACCGACTGTTATGAACGGAGTCTGTTATCTCAATATAAACCTTAACAAAGGAAGTTTAACGGAATCATAGAAAGAAGAAAAGGCATAGCATTTAAGCCATATTTCTTGATGGCGGGATTACGATGGGCCAATATACCATGGTTGGCTGCTTGCATTGGCTTCTACAAGCGGGTTTCAATTAGGCGCCGGTAGTGGTGTGATTGTGATAGAGTACAGTTACGTAATACTACTCAATCAAAATCCACCCATGACCACAACCAGCCCAGTTGACGTCCGGTCACCAAGCTTTTCTCGATTGCAGGTATGATTTCTAGCTGAACCAAAAATGCGTATTATTGAGCTTACGTGTCGTTGACTGACTACTCTAGAATGCGCCACTAGGGCATGGTATATCCACGACTAGTTGCGGCCCGAAGTTCGATCACTCAGGTAGTGCTTTTGACTTACGCTCTCAAGCTTTTCTTCACTGGGAAACTATTCATGCTCAGCTAACTGAGACCATACGACTGTATCTTGAGGCTTGCTTAGCACTTCACTCTGCGTGTACTGCCCCCGACTTACCGGATAAATCATACCGCGAGGTTGATATAAAACTGCTTGAGCTCTGTTCTAGCGAAGGGGAACTTATTCAAGCTCGCTCTGTCTTGACGACAATACGAAACAAGTCTCGAGCACTCACTCCGATCAGCGTACTCCCCTCAGAGGTACTTGTTGCCATCTTTTCGATAGCTAGTAACGAATGCCAAGAGACCTGTTTCGCCTCAGTTCGCTCTGTATCTAAGCCTAAGACTCCTCCGTTTGCGAGTGTCTGCACTCAATGGAGACAACTTTATTTTCGATGGCATGTGTCCGCATCTCACCTTGATCTTGTCGTCAGCGGAAGCGTAGCCGACGCATATTATCGTTACGCTAAAGCAGTAGCTTCTAGGTCGGTCGGGGCGCCCCTGCATCTTGCAATTCGAGACCGAGTCGATAAGAGTGAGACGACCGTTCCCTCGGATGATGTCGCTAAACTCGTCGATTTCCTCGGCCCCTTGCTCCCCCGAGTTTGTGCTGTTGATATCACTCTCAAATCATTGTCGCAGTTTCTGCTTGATTTTTTTGTGCTATCCTGGGCTAAGTGTAGACTGAGGGCTCCGCCGAAGGTTTTCAAAGTCTGGAACAGCGCCGAAGATGGTCCGCTTGAGCTAAGGACGCCCATAGAGCTACCAGACAAGGAACAGCTCTCATCAGCGGAGTTTCAGCATTTTTTCTCATCGCTTCAAACACTTGCGCTGTATGATTGCTCTGTCACTTCGGATACCGGCGTGTACAAAAGTCTCGTAGATTTGAGAATAGATTGGCTACACACGGGGTCCATCTCATTAAACATTCTGGACATCTTGGTTGCAGCTCCTAACCTTCACTCTCTAGCTGTCGAAGACGTCAGGTTTGCCGAATTGGGAGAGAACACTGAGGCAGTTCCACTCGCGCTGCTGCGGAACATCAGCCTCAGCCAATCGAAGATCGGGGATAGTTTGAGGCATCTATTCCCATTGCTCAATACCGGATCCAATACCCTCAGCGTCATAATGAGGATTATACTCGAACCAGACTTTACCTGCGAATCACAGGCTTTCTTTCGTCGCTCCAGCGTAAAGCGACTATTCGCATATGGGAACCAGCGCTATCGTTATTCGACCGTCGCATCGCTTTGCCCTGCTCCGGACCTTCAAGAGCTCGTGCTCCGTGACTGTGGATTCCTAAATATCAACTCCACCGAAGATCTCTCTGTAATGGACGAAAACGAATCTATGCGTACTCCATGGCCATTATTACATACACTCTACCTGGTTGGGTGTACTCTCGACCTAGAAAACCTCAAAAAGATCGTCGTGCTACACCCGATCCGAAAATTACGGATATTCAATGGCTATGTAGTGCCGGACGAACGGCGGAAAATGACTCCGGAAGAGTGTACTCAGTTCGAAGAGGTGTTTTCTCAGGCGGGTGTGGATGTTAAATGCACTCAGGACGAGATTGGTTGTCCCACTAGGTTAAACTTTTATTATAGGCTGTATGCGTAGGCCTCCGTCTATGTATCTAGCTGGTTTGCCGTAACTAACTTACGAATTGAGTTGATTACATACGGGCACTTGTGAACATCATACTCTAAGACGAGCATCAAAAACTCTACGATGACCAACTACTACGAACTAAGAAATGAGGTTTAATGTAACCATAGAAAGAGTAACATGAACAGCATCTGGGCTAGATTTTGTGGCGGTGGGACCACGATAGGATTGATCTATGGTTGGTCGCCTGGCTTCTGTAGGCTGGAGAGAAGGGCTATTTCAATTAGGCGCCGGTATCGGTGTGGCTGTGACAGAGTGGTATACCTACGTAATATAACTCAATCGAAACTCACCCACGACCACAACCAGCTCAGTTGATATTAGACCGTCAAGATTTTCTCGATGCTGCAGGTGCGATTATACAATATGCGTATAAATGAGCTTTGTGATTTCATTGATTACTCTAGAATCCGCCACTGGGGCACACTACATCGACAGCTAGTGACGGCCCGTTCGATCACCCAGGTAATGCTTCTGACTTGCGCTCCCAAGCTTTTCTTCACTGGGAGACTATTCATGCTCAACTAACTGAGACCATACGGCTGTATCTTGAGGCTTGTATGGCGCTTCACTCTGCATGCACTACCCCCGATCTCTTACCGGATAAGCCATACCGCGATGTTGATGCAAAGCTACTTGAGCTCCGTTCCGGCGAAGAAAGACTGATCCGAGCTCGCTATGTCTTGAAGATGGTGCGAAACAAGTCTCGGGCACTCACCCCGATTAGCATACTCCCCTCAGAGATACTTGTCACCATCTTTTCGATAACCAGCGATGAATGTCAAAAGACCTGCTTTGCTACAACTAGCTGTGCGTTTAAGCCTAAAAATCCTCCGTTTGCGAGTGTATGTACCCTATGGAGACAGCTGTACTTTCGATGGCATACGTCTGCTTCTCACCTTGATCTTGTCGTCAGCGGAAGCGCAACCGATGTATATTATCGTTACGCTGAAGCTGTGGCTTCTAGGTCAGTCGAGGCACCTCTGCATCTTGCTATTCAGAACTGGGTCGATAAGAGTGAGTCAGCTATTTCTTCGAATGATGTTGCTAAGCTCGTCGATTTTCTCGGCCCCTTGCTACCCCGAGTTTGTGGCATCGATATTTATTTGAAATCATCCTCGCAGTTTCTGCTTGATTCCCTCGTGATGTACTGGGCCGAATGTGGGCCAAAGACTTCACCAAAGATTTTCAAAGTCTGGAATATGAGTGAAGATGGTCCGCTCGAACTAAGGACACCCATAGAATTGCCAGACAAGCAGCAACTCTCGTCAACGGAATTTCAGCATTTTTTCTCATCGCTTCAAACCCTTGTATTGTATAAGTGCTCTGTCACTTCGGATACCGGCGTGTACAAAAGGCTCATATATTTGAGGCTATCCTCTCTGTATGAGACCTCTGCTTCGTTGAACATCCTAGATATCTTGGCTGCATCTCCTGACCTCCGCTCTCTAGCGGTCGACGATGTCAGGTTCGCACAACCAGGAAAGAATACTAGGGCAGTTCCACTCGCATCACTGCAGAACATCAGCCTCAGTCAATCGTGCACCGAACATAGCTTGAGGTATCTTTTCCCAATGCTCAATACCGGATCCAGCTCCCTGAGCGTCGTAATGAGGATCTCACTCGAATCAGACTTTGCCTGCGAGTCACAAGCTTTCTTTCATCGCTCCAACGTAAACCGATTGTTCATATACGGATCCGATTACTATCGTTATTCGACCGTTGCATCACTCTGCCCTGCTCCGGACCTTCAAGAGCTCGTCCTCCGCGACTGTACTCTCCTAAATATCAACTCCACCGAAGATCCCTCTGTAATGGACGAGAACGGATCCATGCGTACTCCATGGCCGATATTGCACACGTTATACTTGATTGGGTGCACCCTCGACCTAGAAGGCCTCAAAAAGATCGTCGTGCTACACCCGATCCGAAAATTACGGATATTCAACGGTTCTCTAGTATCGGACGAACAGCAGCAGATGACTCTGGAAGAATGTACTCAGTGTGAAGAGATGTTTTATCAGGCAGGCGTAGATGTTAAATGCATTCAGGATGAGATTGATTGTCCCACTAGGCGAAATTTTCATGATAGGCTGTATGCGTAGGCCATCGTTTATGTATTTTGCTGATTGAATTACGAATTAAATTGATTGTAAATGGGCGCTTGCAAACGATCTACCTGGGAACACTGGCGCTTGTGATCACACGTGACTTACTCCCATCCACAATGGAGACCCGCGCCCGGACGCGGCAGGTGGGGACGAAACGAGATACCCTGGCTGCCCAACTTGAAGAGGGCAAGTCAAAAATCTACGCGTATACCATTATTGCGTCACTAATCTTACTAGATCATTTACCAGACCCCGCGTTGTCCAGCACACGGCGCTCCCAACGAGCTGCGCAACACGCCAGCTCAATGTCTAAAAACCTATGGGAGCGACGTTTAATTCTTGCCGAAGACCGAATATCTCAACTTGAAGCACAAATAGTAGAGAGAGATGCGGTAAATGCAAGGGTTCAGGGAGAGAACGCTAGGTTGATTGAGAAGGAAAGGATTGCTAGGGAGGGGAAGTTGGCGCTGGAGACAACGGTTAGGAGTATTAAGGTGAGTCTAAAACTTGTTCTATTGGGAACTATGGGCGGAAGAAGTTAACTATGACCTCAAAGCAAGACGCTGAGTTAGGCAAAGATGCGCTTGTGGCGCAGGCGCGGGAGCTCAATGCAGCCAATGCCGAGTTATTAGACGCTCAAGAATCGCTCTCAGGAACCATACAGTCACTCGAATCTACAAATTCACTTCTCGACCGCAAGGTACGCTTTTGTTCATCCGTATCTGCGTAACTATGACGTTGACGCCTCGCCAGCTGTCGACCACAGCGATTGAGTTACAAGCCTCTCAGGCTCAGGTTACGGCACAGCAGAATTTAACCCTCACACTTCGTGCCGGTTTAGAGGATACACAGTCGGAGCTTAGGACTTTGAAGGCGAGCGTTGGTGGTTCAGCTGGGGCTAGGAGGGACAAAGAATGGGCGGTCGTCAAGGAGGAGCTCGCCCGTACGTATTGGTGTTTTTACAACACCTTGAACGCCGGGTTTTGACCTTCAACTCAGGTCAAACTTCTCATATCACTCAACTTACCCGACATAACGCCCAACTCACACGCCAACTCCAAGAACACACCAACGCCGAACTCGTTCGCGAAGAAAACAACGGACTCAAAGCCAAGGTTGCGGAGTTGACCGCAGAAGTACAGCGTATGGCGCGCGCTGAATCTCAGCTGCGCGCCGCAGCGCAGGCTAAAGCTGTCGCGGTTGAGAGCGAGAAGAGCATCGCGGAGAGGGAAGCCAGGGAGGCCGAATTGGTGCGCTTAAGGGTGCAGAATGCAGCGTTACTGGACGAGGTCGGAGAGCTGAGGAGCGCGAAAGGGAGCGGCAAGGAGTCTGGGACGAAGAATGTGCTTGGAAAAGAGGGGGAGGGCAGAGAGGACGAAGATACCGAAGCGCAAATTGCCGAGCTGGAAGCTGACGCGGAGAGGCTACGTGGTATGGTTGCTGCATTACAGGTCAAAGTTCGGGTAGGCTCAGAGGAAAGGAAGGTATTACGAGGAATCTTAGTAAGTTTATTATTTGTTGCCCATTTTATTTTATTTGCCACGTTATTCTGGGTGAGATGGGATAATGTCGCTTAAGCCCTAACCGTGTGCTCGTTATTATCTCCACATATTCTGAGTCTGACCTGTCTTTTTTTTGTCCTTGGACAGTCCTCAACGTATCCTGACGTGGAGGGGGCGCTCACTGCACGAATTGAGCAACTGGAAAATATGCTCGAGCAAAATGATTCAGAGAATGCAGGTGCGCATCTCGGTTCTCATCAAAGTTTCTCGGAAGTTCACCTTTGTTGCCCTAGCCGACATCGGAGACATGTCTATGCGGTCTCAGATAGGTGATGCGACGTTCAGTACGGTGCGATGGGAGGCTGTACGCGAGCGCGAGAAACGTGAGAAGGCGGAAGAAGGTACGCTGCCATCGCTGAGCTAATACGGATGGATACTAAAACGAAACTTATCATAGAGATCGCCGAGCTAACAGCCCAGATCGAGGCACACGAACAGTCTATCGAGACTCTCGAGCAAACACTCTTCGAGTTGAAAGGAGAGGTTGCTGCTGGTACACATGTCCAAGTAAAGTTTACGCATGAACTCTTAACGACCAGACCTAAAAATTTTGCTTCCCAGCCTAAAACTCGAATACTTCAACTAGCGGATAATCCCGAGGCGCGCTGGTTTGCCATGAGAGAAGAGGAAGTTGGGCGAATGCGCGAGGAGATTACCGTACTCCGAGGCCGAGTTGCGGAAGGAGGACAAGTGGTACACAGCTCGGGAGGAGATGATGTGCCGAGGGAGACGTACGAGAACTTGCAGAGGGAGAAGGAGGAACTTGAGGAGGTTGTAAAGCAGAAGGAGAAGCGGCTATTAAGACTTAAATCGGTAAGCTGAGGGAGGCGTACTAATTGCTTTACCTAACCTAATTTCTTAAATGCACCAGGTCTTCCAATCGAAAGCTGTTGAGTTCAGGGATTCGATTTCTTCCCTCTTAGGCTACAAACTCCATTTCGAACCCAAACACGTTCGCCTAACGAGTGTCTACGACCGAGATATTGATCTCAAGTTTGCTTCGGGTGGTGGGAACCAAGCTAGCATGGGGGTAAGCATCCAGTCTTCTCTTGTTGCTTCTACGCACATCTAATAATTTGCGTTCCAGCCGATTCGAATTGGCGGCGGCGCACAGAATAAAGAGGATATTGAGACGCAAGTACTGGAACTCAAGACCATCTGGGTTGATCAGAAGCAGAACGTGCCGTGCTTCCTGGCAAACTTAACGCTGTATGCTTATGAGCGTGCGGAGCTGGGGTTGAGTGATTGGGCGGGACTTGATGGGTAAATGTCAAGTGGCTAGGCCACCGCTCAGTCCTCTTTGTAGCCTTTTATCGAGTAATAAGTCGTGTTAGCTAATGAGTACTTGTCAGTTTTGTGTTTGTGCCCCCAAGTATTCGCGTGCTGCAATTCTGAAATACGGAGTATTATGGCAGGCAAAACATAATATTCCTGTTTCAGCTCGTCGTAGGGCAAAGCCCGCTTCTGAAACCTAATTGAATGTACGCGGCTTCGCGATTGGGAGCAGCGAGAAACGAGAAACTCATAGGAGGGGCCGCATATATCCATACTATAGTTTACCCTATTTAGGGTCAATATATTCTAGTAATCAATGCCATTTCTCTAGCAAGTCCCTATTTCTGTGCGCTGCCACAGGCCCCACATCTTGGTCTCAAAATCTTACACGGTTGGAACATGATGTTCCAGCTTTGGCGTCGCTGAACTCCTCGTAAGTCGCACTGTGATTGGTTCGGTCTGTTTAGGTTGCCACCACGTGCTGTGGCTGAAAGCTATTCAAACTGACAAGCGCCGTGCATCATCCTGTCAACCACCTTTGCCTCGCAGCCCTCGCTCTTCGTCTGACCTCAAAATCTATTGATCTTGCTCCAGAAGATGTCCAGTAGTCCATTTATCCATGTCATGAATATGCCGGAGCTAGTTGCCATGCTTGCCGAACTTTTGAGTAGACAAGATCTAGTCAAACTCGGGCGAACGTCGCGAAGATGTTTCGCGATTACTACAGGATTCGTCTGGCGAGAGGTATGGGGAGTTCATAACCTTTTCAAACTCATTCTAGGCGCCAAATGTATTAACAGATCCCATGGGGATGTATGGAGCTTGGTGAGCAAACGGATGGGGTCTTATAGCCAGCGTAACTGATGGCAGACTGCTTTATAGTCTCTTCCTGACTTGAACACAGCCAATCTTACACGATTCAAATTCTATGCACCCTACGTAACCTGTCTTCACATTCTACCAGACCTTGCCGCCAAGTATCGATTTTCGGACTGGAAGCAACTGTCTGGATATGCGGCGAAGGCCGCTCTGTTACCAAATCTTGAAACCATCGCTTTCGAGTCCGCCAATACCAAAGATGATGTATTCATTCGATGGATTACTCCGTTTCTCTCGGCCAAGGTTTCCGCGGTTTACACTCATTCAGTTAGGTGGAGACACGAGGCAAACATATCTGGGCGCCGCGCTGCCACTCTCCTTAATGCGATATCCAAGCGCTGCACTGCTATCACCGACCTTAGTGTCTTCCCGGTAGATCCCTACGTATGGAAATCTAGCCTGGTCGACGAGGACAGCGACGAAGATAACCTTAAGATTTCTGGCAAGTCTGGCCCTCGGGCCAATACCAAACCTAGCGCGGGAATCGAAGACGAACTTGACTCAGAACTCATCACGCCGCCGTCGTTCTACGACTATCTGAGGCCTATGTGTAACCTACAAAATTTGACTACAACCTCGTTTATTATCATCTCAGAGGCAATTGAGGTACTTGCTAGTCTCCCGAATCTCAAAAAAATACATTTATATTGCAGTTTCCCCAATGAATATATCGTCTATGAGCTCTCTCCCAAATACCCAGAGCATCCTTTTCGCTCGCTCAGGGCTCTAGAGCTGCTTCTTCCCGACATGGAATGCATACCTCAAGTCTGGAGTCTCGCCCCGCTTGTGACCAATTTGACTGAGCTCACTGTTCATCTTCAAACTGGCGACGGCGATGTCGATGACGATTATTTCAGCGATGAAGAATTTGCCTCCACTCGCAATTTTTTAGCTTTCATCCCAGAACTCTGCAAGCGTAGCCCAAACATTCAGAAGCTCGTTGTTGATTTCGATGCCACGGATGGCGAGTTTCATCAAGCAGTGTCACTTGAGACGCTGAAATCCCTCGTCACACTTCCTCTTCAAACGCTGGATCTGCGGCACGCTTCGTTAGAAAACGTTCCTCAAGCCTGTCAAACTCTTGAACAATGTAGCACCTTGCGTAATCTACACCTTCAGGATCAAAAGGTCACGTACGAACACCTAGTGTGTTTCTCCCAGATTCCTGGACTGGAGCTTTTCCACGCGGAAATACGTTGGGGCGATATTCGAGGACTTCAAAAACACAAAGAGTCACGTTCCCCACGCACTTCCGATATCATGTTTCTCCAGTGTAGTATCGGTCTGAAAAATTTACAAACGACCGACGCGAACACCGCGGAAGATATCCTGCGGTGTGTATTGTTAATAGCCCGCATGATACAAGCACTCCAACTTGAACACTGACCCACTTACCATTAGGTTTTTGTGTCTCCGCTTCTTGAAGCTCGAAGAGCTGGCTTGGGTCGGGACGAGTATGTATGGCGTGGGTCCTGGCGTGGTTGATGGAGTATGCGCCTCATTCACCGCACTGGTCAAAAGAGTTAGAAAGTTAGCGGGCTGAGAAAGAAGTGGTGTGGATTTGCTCACGTCTGTGTAGCTCTGTATACATATGCGATAGCGATCTGGTGTGAGCCATTGAGCCATTGAAATCCGTTGTAAGCTTCTACTCCAATAAGCCGTTTAGTTAATGAATATTAGTCCGTTTTATCGGCGCGTTGATAAAGCACTACAAGGTAGAACATCCTTGGTTCGGTATGCTATGGACCGCAGTCTGCCACTTATATTTTATCTGGTTTAATGCATGTAAGTGCATGGTGGAGGGCGGCAAGTAACGGAAAATTGTGGGAAACAACCGCATACAGTCAATAGGATAAATGAGTACCCTATATGGAGTCTCCGGTGCTCAATATCACCCCTTTAAGGTAAGCAATATATCATAACTCAATGTGTTACACGGCGCTTTCAAACCTCTTTCTACAACAGGACACTTACGATATAGCGTCAGTGGATATAGGGTGGCGGAGCGATTCGTTTGTTCTGTTTGGACGCTCACATGCAGCGGCGGAAATCGAAACCCTTGAGCGTCGTGTACCATTCAGCCAAACACGCTTATCCTGCCTTTCGTCCAGCGCCAATTTTGTTGAATCCTACTCCAAGAGATGTCCAACAGTCTATTTACCCAGGTTATAAATACATATGAGCTGACGATCGTGCTTGCCAACCTTCTAAGTCGACAAGACCTGGTCAGACTGGGACGAACATCACGAAGGTGTTTCGCAATTACTACAGGGTTTGTATGGCAGGAAGTATGGGGGGTTCATAACCTGTTCGTACTCGTACCGGGTACCACATGTACCAAGAAAGGCGGTGGAGATGGATGGAACTTGGTAAGCAAATTGGCAAGATTTTATCCCTGGCTAGTGAAGTAACTTGTTTTACAGTCCCTCCCCAGTCCGAATACAGCCGATCTGACTCGATTCAAACACTACGTACCATATGTAACCAGTCTTCACATCTTGCCAAAACCTCGTACCGGGTACCAATTCTCTGATTGGAAGACGCTTTCTGAATATGCGGAAAAGGGCACCCTACTACCAAACCTGGAATCCATTGCTTATGAGTCGGACAACATCAAAGACGACGTATTCATCCGATGGATCACTCCATTTCTCTCAGATAAGGTTATCGGGGTCTATACCCATTCAGTTGAGTGGAGATACGAAGCAATGATGTCTATGCGCCGCGCCGCCACTCTCCTCAAGGCGGTATCCGAACGTTGCACCGATATCACCGATCTCAGTTTCTTCCCAATAGACCCATACCCATGGAACTCTAGCTTAATCAACGAAGACAAAGATGAAAATAAGCTCGGAACTAGAGAACCGCTATCGTTCTATGATTACCTAGGGCGTATGCATCGCCTACGAAATCTAACCACAACCTCATTCATTATCAGCTCAGAGGAAATCGAGGTACTCGCTAGCCTTCCAAATCTCGAAAAAGTAAATCTATACTGCAACTTCTTCAATGAGTATCTTGACTACCAGCTCTCTCCCAAATATCCAGAACACCCTTTCCGCTCACTAAGGGCCCTTGAGCTGCTTCTTCCTGACATGCGATGTATATCTCAAGTCTGGAGCCTCGCCCCGCTCGTACGCAAATTGACTGAGGTCACCATCCACCTCCAAGCTAGTGACGGCTACGATAACGACGATCACTTCAGTGATGACGAATTTGCCTACACTCGCAATATCATAGCCTTCATCCCAGAACTTTGCAAGCGTAGCCCAAATATTCGGAAGCTCATTATTGATTTCGATGCCACGAGGGGTAGTTTCCGTCAAGTAGTGTCACTTGAGACGCTGCGATCCCTTGTTACGCTTCCTCTCGAAACCCTTGACCTGCGGCACGCTGCGTTGGACAACGTTCCTCAAGCTTGTCGAGTCCTCGGACAATCTAGCACCTTGCGTAACCTACACCTTCAGGATCAAAAGGTTACGTACGAACACCTGGCGCTTTTCTCCCAGATTCCTAGATTGGAGCTTTTCCACGCGGAGATAGTTTGGAGCGACGTTCAAGGGCTTCAAAAGCTCCAGGGCGCAGTTCGTCCGCGAACTTCCGATATTATGTTTCTACACTGTAGTATCGGCCTACAAAATCAACAAGTGCTGACTGACTCAAACGTCTTGCGCAACCTCATGCAGTATGTATTGCTAACAGCTCATACGATATAAGCATTCTCAGTCACTAACCTCACCACTAGATTTCTATGCCTCCGCTTCCTGAAACTCGAGGAGCTGGCCTGGGTCGGCACTAGTATGTATGGCGTGGGTCCTGGCGTGACTGATATGGTGTGTGCCCAGTTTACCCAGATGTACAAGGATACTATAAACGGGTTGAGAAAGAAATATGGCCTTGCTCGTTCAATGTAATACTGTACACATACGCGATATTGACCTTGTGCATGTGAGCCATTAACCCGTTAAAATATGTTCTAAGCTTCAGGATATCAGTTCTTGACCTAGTATATGCCATAGCTCAATTGCTGTCGGGCACCGACCGAGTTTTTAGAACCCAGCGCCATGACAGCTGGAAGAATATTTGAGACGCGAGTGGACTTGCGGGCCGTGTGGCTACGACGAAAGGGAAGTTCAAGATTCCGCATATACCCCAAACGAGTGGTCGAAGTCGATCGAGTCGGTGGAGCAAGCTATTAATAGTAGTCTACCCATAAATTTAAATTATTCCTAGGTATATATGCTTGTATACGAAGCCTAGAAAGAAGCAAGAGCCCCAGGCTACGAATATAAAGTTGCGCAATCAACTACGGCCGACATACGGGTCCAAGCGATGGGCTAATGTCAAAAAAGTGAGATTTAGGATCCGGCATTCCAAGCTTCAGCAGCCCTCACCACACTAGGTGAGCGTGCACCATTGCCCATCTTCGTATCCTGGCCTAGCGTTAGCGAACTGGAGGACTGGGGCAACTCTTGGCTGAATGGAATGTACTTGATGAACTAACTTTTACATATGCACGGTGGCCAAATATCCAGTGAATTACTTATTCCATGCGCCCGCACGTCCCATTTAATTCTCATGCTGATGCTATAGAATACACTCAATGTCATGCGTGTCTTTCCCATGTAATACTTGATACAAGCGGGAAAACGTTACTCTTGAGGATTGAAGATTCAGCGACAATCCTGTTTGAAATTTGGGTTGGTCTCGTTGGATATCTTAGGTAGTTCGAGACATCAATCTTAGCAAACGTCTTTGTAACAGGATACCCTTACGACATACAATAGTTCAGAACTTCTTGTGTCGGCATAGGGGGTTACCTTAGCCTATAGTTACAGGTTCAAGCGCCCAGGCTTGTTGTAATTGGCGCGTTACTCGCCTAAAAGAGGAACGCCGTCCACCGTGTTAGAATCATCTAGACATCAAAGGCCACATCCAAATATACTTATTCGCACAGACAATGAACACAGAAAGGTATTGATGGATACAAAACGGAGGAATAGATAGTGACAACCCATGCAAATCAAAGCAAGCGCCCGTAAAAGAACCAAGATAAAATATCGTAATGTTGTCGTCAATTATTTCAACGACCAATTTAGACATTCGAATGACCGTATGACTGGTTAGGCGCGGAGAACTCGTAGTTATCCTTGCCGTCATGATGCGCGGTAAGATTATCGGTACTCTGACCGAGAGGGTGGTGTGGGTAGTACGTAGCGCCAGCAGAGGGAGTGGAAAAGGCCGCGCCAGTGCTCTTATGGGCATGACGATAAGACTGCTCTTGGCTCAGTTGCTCTACGTAGCGCGAGACGATCAGAGCGCAATAGCCGTGGACGAGTAGAGTGACGACAAAGACGACGATGTATCCGATCTTCCACGCTTTGGTCGCGACCTGGCATGCCTTGGCGATATCATTGTCACTGAGTTTGATTGAGGTATCGGCTTTGATATCAGTGATGCACTTTTGAATGTTCTCGTCGTTTTGACGGTAGAGGGTGTAGATGAAGAACGCGCCAGATGCGAGCTGGAAGCCGACCATGTACCAGAGGGCTTGGGCGTAGGCCAAAACGAGCCCACGTTTGCGAGTGATAGCGCCGATGAAACTAAGAGCGAGGTGTGAGTGATGTACAGCAGATAGAAATAGGGCAAGCGCTTACCCTAAGATCGAGAGGAAGAAGAGGAAGGTGTATATGGATCCTGCGACGACAAATGCGACTTCCTGAGGCTTATCCAGCGACGCGTGGCTGCCAGTCTTGGACACTAAACTCGCCGATGAGCTTCCGAGAACCCAAAGAGTAGAAGAGAACACACTTACTGTACACTGCATACCAAATCACCGCTGCATACGCGCCTGATCCGATAATCGAACCAAGCGAGAGAACAAAGACACCAAGTCTGACGGGCAGACAGCAGCAGAAATGGCGCGTAGGGGACATGACTGGATCAGATGAAGTGAGGCTCGACGGGAGATGGTGGTTGAGACTTGGGCGACGGGGAGGCTATATACCCTAGCAGTCATCAACGCGTGTTTATCGCCATATCGGGCTGTGCCTTGAAATAGCCACCAATCAAATGGTGATGATACTCCGCACCGCCACAAAACTGCTTCTTGGCGCCAGGGGCCCGGTTCCGCCTGTGCCAGGTGTTGATTATTAAAGATGTAAGGTACACCGCCAGGTGATTGGGCTTAACCTGATTACGGCCTCCACGAAATCATTCTACGACATAATTATTTCACCATGTGAGCGAAACGATGGCCCTCTCCGCATGCAACTCAAGTCATACGATCCGTACCAAGAAGCCATGTGTGCGCGACGTTAAATACAGTTGGAGATATTCTTAGCTTGAGACCCATGATGCAAGTAATGCCACCATGTGCGATTGTCCGTTTCTCTCGGACATCCGAAGCTCAATATAGCTTTGTTTGTATTCTATAATTGAAACCATCAATCCAATAAGGCTGCTAAGCCGAAGTGATTTTGTCAACCGTGTGGTACTCTCATAGTTTTCGTTATACAATATTTATGCTCCGAGTGTTGCATATACACACTATCCTCCTGAGGCCGTCATTATACACGCAACTTCACTCGCTCAACTTAGACAATCATGCGCCCCCCAAGTTCTAAGTCCAATACATTCAGTGTGTCTTTAGATACAAGTAAATATCTTAGACTGATATGTTTTATAGACATGGATCGAATCCTTGAGCGTGGCAAGCTATTTGTTTGCACCGTTTGCCCTGGAAGAGACGGCCAACAGCACGCTCCTATGGTTAAATCTCAGATGGCTATCCACGTAAATGGTCCTCAACACCAAAAACGCTTGCAGGATGCCGAGTTACGCGATATAGAGACCAATCGAGCAGGTGTTTTCACGCAGGTAAGAACCTGCCTTAAGCGCTTAGCGTTACAAGATCCGTGACTCATATAACTGACTTTTTTTCTTGTCAACCTCCGACATGAACTATACCTGGGTTTGTTCGATGTACAATCACGCCTGGTTACTTATGTGTATAATGTCTATGTCTCTTCTGAACTGGCCGGCCTTGAACCCAGCACGTCTTACAAGGCCAAGCGCCAGCAACCGATTCGAGCGAATCGGTCCTTGCAACCGAACCGGCTCCTATTTCCTCGGAGCCGTGTCTTCCTCCTCCGCCAATATTGTTGCCCTCTGGTGACTGGAGCTTCAGTCCGCCAGCCCCAGCGTACGACTTCTTCCAAGACTCGGCTTACGAAGCCATTGGTTCGGAGGACCAAGTATGTGAATTCCCAGTGGATAAATTTGGGTTCCCACGTAAGTTTGACTCACAGCATGTTGTTTTAAAGTCTGATATATTATCGCTCGTTTCTATCTACAACTATTAGTACAAACCTCAAGCGCTCCTCGGGCCTCTGCCAAGTCTTCGTCATCTCGGCCTAATCCATATGACGATACATCTCAATGGAGCCCGTATTCTAGCAAAGAAGTGAGTTTGGTTTGGCCTGTGACAATTTGATGAGCACTCGATAAACGGTACTGAGACATTTGCTAGCTTTTTCTTACATACAACCTTTTCCACGCCCCCGCTATCCAGTTTTCGGAGGCGCAACAGTCGGCGATATTAGATTGGGCTACGGAGATGGGCGCTCAGAATGTCCCGTCTATGTACGACTTAGACCAGTGCGGGGAGAAAATTACGAGCTTGATGGGGGAGCCAACGCGTATGTTTAAGACTGATTCGGGCCATATATTTTACGTGAACAAGGTTGATGCGATGCTGAAACAAGTATGATTATTTATTTCACTTACCTAAAGTACTCTCAGGCTCACTCTGATACGGCTGACTCGTTAGGATTTCTCGAATCTCAGTGTCCGCCAACATCTCGAATTCTACCCCGACGACTGCGATGGTCATGTGTCCGAGATTTGGCACGGTGACAAAATGACTCTCGGCGAAAACCGAGAACAGTTGACGCCCATGGCCTCATATAGAGGGCGTTCTTTTTTTATCAATGAAATTTCGCTCTTGAACGATGGCTCCTTTTTTCTCACCGACATGTTTCTCAAGCGCCATGGGCAACTACATGCTCGCGGCCGTAAACTTGAAGCGCACGCTGAGGTAAGTGGTTTGATGTGGCCTAGGAATCCACTAATTAGACCCATTCATTAATTTGGGTGTCGCTTTTAGATAGGTCGTATGGGATTAGGCGGTTTCTGCTTGAGTGAGACACCGGTTGATTATCCTTTGTCGCACTTCCAGCGAAACTGTGTCGAACTTAAAGACTTGAACCCGGATGGCATTATATTACGAAGTGGTAAGTAATCAATATACTACTTTGTCTGAGAGAGCCTAAATCTTATATTTGGACTGTTACAAAGGTGATACAGAGTTGCACGAATGCTTTTCACCACATCCGTTGCGAGAAAAAGCCAATGGCCGTGAAGTATACTCGGTTCCGTTTGTTGTGTTTGTAGACGACGTCTCGGGAAATACAAGCAAGCAATGGAATAAGCATTGGTGCTGCTACGGATCCAACGCAAGTCTTCCGCGCGAAAAACTTAATGAGCGGACCAACATTCGGTTTATGTCGACGTCTCAACATGCTAGCCCTATAGAGATACTAGGGGGAATTTGCCAGGTTTTCGAGTGAGATATACTATTTCTACTATGACCATACAGTTTCACTAATGCGTCGCAAAAGCGAAGCTTTTGATGAGCCCATAGTTGTTTGGGACGCACTGACCGGTCGCGAAGTGCTTGTGCGTCCATACATCCACTTTATCTCCGGTGACAACCCTATGCATGCCGAGGAATGCAGCTCGAGCGGACTTCGTTCGAACTTTTTTTGTCGCACTTGTGGCGTCGGAGGTACCCAGGTGTACAAGGCATCTGAAGAAGGATACTCTCGACAGATGGAGGTGAGTGATTGGAAAGGCGTATCCCTCGATCTCAACTCACAACATGACCCTTGTACCCATACAGTTGGGAGCGCCGCGGAGACCTAAAGATACAATTGAACATATCAAGTACCAATATGAAATTGCATTCACATCAAAATCAGTAGAGTTACTGCGTGAGGAGCAGCGGAATTCAGGAGTTAAAGATGCGATTGCCCAACCGTATCTTGAAACCATTATCAAGCGCCGTCAGGAGCTGCAAAAGACAACAGCTCTTTCTCTACCTGCAATTACTCAAAAGCTTCGGGAGGAATTTTCGACACTCAGTTTGGAGCCCCGAATGAATCCATTACTCTCTCATCGATGTACGTATTCGTGATTTGCTCAATCTTTGACCAGCTGAAGCATTTCTGCTATATAGGGTTAAATGTACACCTTGATACCCCGACTGAAATACTGCACACAATCCTACTGGGAGCCGCGAAGTACTTATGGACTGAATCTATACGCCAAATGGACAAGACCCATACATTTTCGCTTTTTGAATCACGTTTACGGTCAGTGTCCGTTGCGGGACTCAACAACGGTGGCCCTGTTTCTGGTTATATCACCAAACACCGAGGGAGTCTGAACGGGAAGCATTTCAAGACACTCCTACAGACGGCACCATTCTGTTTACACAATATAGTCGAGACTGACCTTATTCACGCGTGGATTGCACTTGGCCGACTCACTGTTCTTGCATGGTCCGCGTCGATTGAAGACATCGAAAATTATACCGTAGGCTGTCTGATATCCTTCGCCTCATATATAACATGTTGACATTGATTTTTGTGTCATATAGTACGAGCTTCAAACCACAACTACCGATTTTCTCCACACAGTTGCAAAATGTGTACCCGCACTGTTGGTCCAAAAGACCAAAACTCATCTCCTTATCCATATGCCAATGTTTGTGCGACGCTTTGGGCCATTGTTGGGACCAAATTCCGAACGATATGAGTCCTTCAACGCTAGTTTTCGTGCAGCATCAATACACAGCAACCGACAAGCTCCGAGTCGTGACATCGCGCGCACGTTTGCAGTTTTCGACGTGGTCAAGCATATCATGCTCGGTGGATACTGGCTTGATTCTGAGACCAACCGACGAGTGCGTGCGGGGGCGGGCATAATAGAGCTCTGTGAGTCGAGTAACTTCACTCGACGATTGCTTGGAATCAAAAAATCGAACACAACCCCGGGTGAGTGTTTACTAGTACTTTACCGAATGCGAGGTTGCTTAGTACTATCTACTTCAGGAGCAATATTCATGAAACGTAACTCAGTTCGGGGTCCATGGGAGCAACTCGCACTCCAAGTACAGCGTCCCGATACAATATCACCTGGGTCAATTGTTCAGCACGTGAGTAACATCTTAGCTCAAAACGGGGATCGCGTCACATCTGGATGTAATGTCGCATACACCTATGTGAGTATTTTGCTCGAAACCGAATCTGATTTTGCATCTTACGGCTTGTTCATTTTAGGAGAGCGACACCAATATCATACTGGGGCAAATTTGCAGTATTTTTACCCAATCCGAGCAACCAGTTGCTTTTGTTGTACTGAAACCATACCAATGGATGGGAGAAGATAGCTCAGTGCACATGCCCGCAGTTTCTTTGACGGAAAATTCTCATGTGGTCACAAGTGGTGTAAGTTTGTTTAGTCTTAAGCCATTACATGTTAATCTCGTCTGCATTATAGGCGATTATATGCGAAGTGAATCTACAGCACCGGTGCGCAGAAGCTGGCTGTACCGACGCTGGTGTGGAGGCTATCCGCCAAGAGCGTCAGGACTCAGGCTCGACACGACCCGCCATCGTGCATAACAATAATAGCGAATTCATTGTCAATACACTTTCACTCCATAACTCGGCTGTGATTCAAAAGCTGGCCCGTGTTTGGTCAAGCGCCTCCACACTGTTCCAACCCCCCGCCAACCATGCCAGTATATGCAAAGCTGCGGCTGCATCCTTGGCTCGCAAGAAGGCTGCCAAAGCCCACGACAGTGACACAGGTGAGCTGAGATCTTGATATTCGATGCGAGTCACCATAACTCATTCTCAAATACCTATTAAGCCGAAAGTGCTCAACCCACTCAGCCAGCGCAAAAGGCTAAAGCGAGTACGCAGAAAGCAGTTACATCTGCTAGACCGGTAAAAGTAGGACACAGTGCGTTATTTCTCTAAGTGGCTTGATTGAGAACAACCTGATCAGTTCAAGCGATGTCGCTCAGCCAACACAACACAATCTACGTACGCCGGTCCATCAACAGCCAAGAGACGCAGACTCGACTCAACCGTTGCAGCCCAGGCTGGACCAAGCACTGCTGCGGACCCACATGCAATATCGGCTGCCGCTGCCGCCCCACTTGAAATGGCTGAACCATTGGTTCCTGCCTATGTTCCACCCGTGTTAATGAATGTCCAACCACCAGAGCAACAAGGTAAGTTGTCTGAGCTCGTGGTCGGGTTGACACTCAAACCGTTATTGTGATTGCGACCCAACAGACACCCCAGACGCATGGTGCACCATATGGAGTACTGAATACCTGCGATATTACTATTATAATTCGTCAACCGGTGAGACTTCCTGGAATAACCCTTACCGCGTTCGGGCATGATGTGCATGTGGTACCAGCTCTTCCATTCGGTGACGCCACACTCAAACCGTGTATATATGCACTCTCAGCTACTGCGAACCCCTTCAACAAACTCCCTCCTCACTCCTTTTCTCTTCACTCGTTCCCACTCTCCCCCTCTCCTATTGTTTATTCCCCTGTTTTCTTTCTGTTCTGCTTCTTTCGTATACTCTCCGATGCCACGACTCGCTGCGCTTTTGGACCAGGCAATGAACCAGCCTGTCCCCGAACACCCTGTTGGGCCCAACGAGCCGGACACTGACAGGGATAACGCCCATGGCGGTAATGACAACGCACCTGACTCAGAGGTCGTTCGTCTAGCACTCGAGTTTGCTGAGGCCTCGATGGATCACCATGGCCTTGATGGGCCTCCACGCGACGATGTACGCCGGTTCGCTCGGGTACGTTGGTGTCTGTTATCATTAAGCAGCCTCTTTGCTAACTCTCTTTTGCTCAAACCAGCTCGATGAGCACTGCCGCATAATCGAGCTCTATGTCTCAATCGAATCCCTTAAGCGCCAGAGCGGTGTCAATACCGCTGCGTATGACTTTGTAAAGTCGCAGGCATTCCTGGTAGAGTATCTGTGTCTTGTTTGGTATGCATATATACTAACAAAGCCCTTAGACGCATGTCGTCAATCGACTCAAGATAATCATAATGGCCCCTCATACCTTGCACTATGTGACTCCGTTGCAAGAATGGGCCTTGGTATGTTCTTCTGTTGGTATCAACCGTTGGTTATACATGCTGATTGATCTCCTATAGAGCCACATGCATGCTAACCCCGAGGCATGGAAGATCCCACCCGAAATTGTCCACAACAACGATCAGTGGGAGATTTTTGCTGCAGCGGTGAGGGTTCGACTTACCACTCTTCGATCGCAGACAAGGGACCGGGTATGATACTCCAAGATTTTTGCCGAATTACATTACTGACCAGACATGTAGGCGTGGAAGGGCCAGGCAAAGGGGCTCGACATCAACCAAATCCTTTACCAGATCGCCCCCAAGCAAGCCATCCTTTGCGATGCGCATCGTGCTCGTTGGGCCTGGATTGTGTTGTCGATCGACGATTTCAAACAGGCGTGCGCTGCGGGTGAGAAGTACGAAAAGGGCGATTTCTGGGACTTCCTCGAGGACCAGCTTGCTGCGGCAAAGAAAGCTATCGCCGCAAACCCTCAGTTTACGACGGATGCTATTCGGTCTCAGAAGTTCGCCGAGTAAGTTCATTCTATTTCCCATACTTCACAATTACTGATACAGCCCCAATCTAGAGTCTTTACCTGCGCGCTCGCTGAGCATCGTCGCATGTACCCTACTCGGGTTACTCGTGGACGGACCGGCGAGCGAGCTGCTTGGCAAGCGACAATTGAAGAGGCGATGGGAATGGGTCGCGAGATCTACACTAATGTGATGGCTCCCGACTCGTAGGATGGATAGCTCTGGTATACGCTGATATTAACACTATAACCCACACACTCCTTTCACCCGTATTTCTATTTATTATTCGCCCGTCTCGATGTTACCGATACATACTACGACCAATATACCAATCTTGATTGCAGGCGAACATCATTTCAGTGTGATCAAACAAACGGATATATGTGGATATACCTGGTAGCTACGAGTTGGTTAGGTTTCAGACACACGCTACTGGTATCATAGACTCTGTAGCCGTGTCGGGTGCACCACTATATACTCATGCAGTATATGATGCGTCAAATATCGACACAACTCTGAAAGCATTATCATTTGACAAACTTACTATGCGCGCAGGGAGACCGAGGTTGTAGTCCAATAGTAACTGATACGTATTTAAGTAATACTAATACACACGCAATACGGGAACATCAGAAGAATAGAATAGGCTCACGCGTCATTATATATAAAGAAGTCCATACGGGCACATCACAGATACGCTCACCAAAATGCATGAGTACAAGGTGTATAGAATGACTAACGTATGTCTACCAACGTATATACAATGCACAACAACTACACAACCAAATGACAGGAGCTATAGAGCAATGACAGTAGATAAGTAGCTCATCACAAGTGTACGTAGGCGTACATACCACTGAGACCTAAATCGTAGCAAACGTCCATGCGGCACCATATATATATAGCCCTGATGGAAGCTACGACACCTAAGCACAAAGCCGGTTATATGACGATTTGACTTTTTCGCACATCGTATTGACAAAACAGCGTATGTGATTCTCATATAACGCGTTATATAAATTTTAGCCTTTATATCAATTTTATATTAGCATGAGGTGATGAGAAGCCAGGCCCATGTGACAACCTCACCACATGCGCGCCGTCATATAAAATTCATATGCTCGATCACCTGGCGGTGTAGGGGCCACGCAGTACTGACGAGGTCCCCTAAGCGCCGATCAAACCTGGTGACATGCGTCACTTTTCTCTATGTAAATACGTGAACGAATGGCTAAATAGAAAAACGGTAACCGAGAAGTTGAAGCACGAGTCGTCAAACCTGGGTATGCGCTGTTGAAAGGGCGAAATTGAGCGATGC
>WSTJ01000078.1:0-47146 GCA_019623705.1 Ceratobasidium sp. 428
TCGTTTTCGCGTTCCGGGAATATGCTGGCCGTTAGTGGTTCCGATGGCGTTTACGTCCGAGTTTTCGAGGTTCGACCAAGGGGCCGATATTCCAAGGGTGGACCACGATTGACCGAACACGGAGTCTTGACGGAAGGCCGGGATACGGGTATTTTATGGCACTGGTACGACTTGCAGCGTGGCGTTACGCGTCGACGCGTCACAAATATCGTCTGGTCCGCCGACAGCAAGTGGATCAGCGTTGTAACCGTGCGCGGAACTATCCACATATTCCCGATTAATCCATATGGTGGCCCCTCGACTGGGGCGTCTCACTTGCTCGGCTCGGGCCGAGTCGTTAATATGTCGGAACCCCAACGCGCACCGGTCTCCCTCTCCTCTGTTCTTCGTTTCCATAGCTCCGGTACCGTGACTCCAACTACTGGCGCCAAACCGTCTTCTGGCGTGCCCGTCAGCACTTCTTTCGGTCGTCCGTCCAAGCCATCGCGCGATTCGGGCGCCCAGGACGTATACGTGTTCAACCACAAGACTGGCGAGCTCGTGCTCAGGCAATGCGTCGTTCGAATGCAACCCGCTTCTACGATAGAGCGCGGAATGCAAGGCGTACAGGCCAGTATGTCCCTACCCAGCGCCCTTTCGAGTAGCGGATTGTCTACCCTGTCCGGGAATAGCATGTCCGCGTTGTCGAATATGATGCGTGGGACGAACACGACGAACGTTTCTGGCGCAAGTGCTGATAGCGAGGCCGGGGCGATGATTTTGGGTGGCGCGGAGGGTGCGGCGCGAACGTGGGGTGCGATGATGCGAGAGGTCGAGTGGGGCGAGGTGCGAGCGACGTTGGAAAAGATGGATAAGCCTGTAAAGGAGGGCAAGCCCGAGGCGAAAGCTGGTCGATCCGAGTAAGTAGCTCGACCTGGCTATGGAATTTTACTGAATTCTTTCCGATTTCATTTTAGTTGGCTTGCTCAGGCAGAGATCACGACTTGTACACGTTCGACTAAACTGTTGTCTGGGCCGATTTATCTCTCCCATCAATTCGCCTTCCTGAGCTTGTGTGAGGATTGGCAGGCACTTCTACAGCAGTCCCATCTCAACTTGCCCGCGACCAAGATTGTTGTTCGGCGCGAAGTCTCGGCCCGCGCGATTCCAGATACCGGGTCAGATGGCGCGTTCCTTGGTTCAGGCAATGACGAATCGTTTGCCACGAGCACCTCACTCGATGCTCCCCTGGCTTCTGCCCTTGGCGGCTCTATCTCTCCAGAATCGGCGTCCCAACAGATTCCGAGCTATCCGAACGCGTACTCTGGCGGACGGGGAACGAGCTGGAAGGACCCGGTCAAGCGCCTCTCCCATATCTCTGACGGAATCGGTCAAGGTCTCGGCACGTTCCGGCGAGAGATCGGCAGGGTCGAACGGCGCGTACGTTCTCCCACTTCACCCACTACGCCTGTTGTCCCTGGTATCACGCTCGAGTTTGACGAGAACGACGCCCTGTTCGAAGTCGACGAGGATATGCCGCCCCGAGAGGCTGAAACGGATGTAGCAGCTGGATTGGGAGTCTCCCGCGAGGACGACGGCTCTCGTTCGGCCGAGTCTAATACTAGTTCTGTGCCCTCGACCGTTCCAGACATGGCTCCTCTCGCGACACCCGACATTGGAGACTGGGGTGGCGACGATGCGTCGAACGCGGAAGAGGCCGAGTACTCACATGCTCGGGAGGAAGACAGTCGTTTCGACGACCTAGTCGGTGAGTGGCGCGTCGCAGGAGCCGGATGGAATAGGAGTGTTGACCATGGAGCCGGTTCCGACATGGATGATACTGTGGGTGTATACGACGGCGATGATGGTGCAGTCGGATTCATGGACGAGGAAGAGGAGGATAGGCGGCTTGCGCTCGAGGCCGCGGCCGTGGCGCCGGTGTCGAAGAAGAAACATCGGAAGAAGCGGTGATCGGGCTCGAGGGGGATTATGTTCCTGTGGGTTTTACTTTGGTCTGGGACTTGGACTCGTGCGTTTTGGTTCTTTGCGCCTGTCATCAGTCCTTGTTACTCGTAATCTTCAGTAACGTGAATATATATTTGAACATCTACTGATGGGGTTGTGAGTCTTAGTGCTCGGTTACTGGTTAAGCTTGATGACTCACATGGACAGCGTTATAGACAGGGCTGCTCATGGCGAGGCGTTGGCTTGCAATAGATAACTTCGATTTCATCTTCCACACAGTTGTTTCAATAACTGCTCGTTGTTGGTCCACACGATCCGCATCCCTGACGCATTGTATATATGGATGTATGCGACACAAAGCCTCGACTTCAGTACCGTTCTACAAACCCGTGGTCGATCAACACAACACACCGTTAACTTGAGGTCAAGCGCTAAGCCGGCCCTGACGGCGCTTGTTGCGTGACCAATAGATATCCCAAACCTGTCACTAACCACCATACTCCGCGACTGGAACACAAACAAGCCGAATTCTCCTCATCAACAGCTGCGAATCTTTTGGCAAACCTCTGTTCGAAACATGGGGATAGTTCTGTTCACGAGACTGGTTTCAACTGGTCTGATTCTATGGCACATCGAGTCTATTGATAATCAAAGGGTTGCCAAATAAGCGTGCGATCTAGCATGGCCGCATGGACTCCTTGTGGCGTGCTTTCATGCGGACCAAACACCGAGGCTTCCTATGAAGATTCGCCTGGGCATTTGGATTGTCCATCGGCCGTATCTGCGTCGCACATGTATAATACAGGTGTTAATTAGTTTTCTCGGGGTGACCGGAACATCAGTATCGCCAAATCCCTCATATCTCCACGTTGTTCCCGTAGACCAGGAAATTGACGCCGGTTTTGAATACCCTCAGGCCCTAGCCCCAGCATTCAACCGCGCGGGTTCGGTCCCCAAGCTCGCACGTTCTAGCCACGCCCTCAAACACCCATGTAATATTGCCGGTTAACATGCCCCAGGTTATTCCATCTAGACGGCGTGATGATGAGACGCGCACATTGGTATGTTCGCTTGCATTTCTTTTCTACGATAGGATACCCCTGGCAGGTCTTGTGTTTTGACGGGTACGCAGCCAAGTCTCAGTGCAACCGTTATTCTCCTAGGTGATCTAACAACTCCTCAGCACGGCCGGTCAATGCAAGCAGGATGCGAGGGTTTGTGTAATATACAGCCAGTGTACCTCCAAACTGATGCATTTACAGAACACGAATATTGTCCAGGTTTTTCAACTGCTGAGAAAAGATGACCCCAAAAGCCAAATCGTGTACTATCAGTCGTGGATCGGCACATTCCACCAGCGTTCCGTATTCGGGGATAGTACACTATTCAAGCTGGCTGATATGGCTATTGCTCATAATTTGAGTGATCACGTCCTGGGTGAGTCTTGACTTTACGATATGATTGAATGGACTCAACGATGCGTTTTAGATGGGTACGAGTTTTTGATGTATCACTGCGTTTTCAATAGGTTTTTGTGTATTTTATTGACGCATATGCTATAGATAATAAAGGAGATAGAGTAAGTATTGAATTTGATCTAATCAATATCTATTAAGCCGAGTTTAGATCGCCATATTTTCTCACGCGGTGCACACACAGCTCAGGCCTTAGCTGGTATACTCCAAGGAGTTCATGCAAACAAGGCTAAGCGCCCGTCGCTTCTATGTAAGCAAGTTAACGCTCTGCTTTTGCGCGTACAGTAGCGCCCGAATTGTTTGCAAACAATGCCAAGAAATCATATTCGGCAGTTCTTGTGACCTCCCTCAATACAGACATGAATACAGTTAATCATTTTCGATCTCGATTTGGATCACACGCAGTTCACTAAACTCGCGAGAATCAAACTCCACTGTTATTCTATCATCTTTAAGAAAAGGATAAGAATCGTTTACAATTGAGAAAGAATGTACGAACTTTCTTTCAATTGCGAAATTTTGACCTGCTGGGAGCTTGTGAAGCTTGCTTTTGGGAATATGAGGGCCACGGGGGATACTGGGAAGTCACTTGTAGTCATGCTGGAAAAGTAGAAGTCGCCTTCATCAAGAACTGGGGTTTTGATGGCTCCATGTAGAGTCGTCAATTGAACTAATACAAATGAGATATTGCAGTGTGGATTGCCATGAAAAGAAACACGCACCAAGGGGCATAGTTTTGGCAGTGATGGGGGTGAAAGTCAAGTTCAAAATGCACTTCACACGGTCACGCGGTATCCGAAGAGCGCAGAATCTAAGCGCCGGCCGAGGTGAAGTCTGTGCCTTAAACGTCATCATTCAGGTGCCGATCGACCTTGGCGATCGTTGCCACTGCAAACCAGTACACACCTAACCTATAAGCCTAATGAGTCCCCGCAATTACTAGATTTCTACGATGCTGTAGAACTTGCAACCACGAGATCAGAGTTTTAGTGCGTATTTTGACATATCCGGCAGCTGAGAACAGATTGGACCTGATGTTCCGCGGGGTGGGCGGTGTGGGCGACGGTCGCATCACCAGAGCGACACTCCGGCTCGGAGTAGATGACTAATCCACGCAGCACTAGTAAAGAGCGTGACGCTCTTATGGTGACGGGTTTGCCTCGCGGTAAGCGCCGGGTCACCGACGCGACGCGGGAAAAAAATGTAAAAAAAGCGTTTATTGGTGGTGGTTACAAGCAAGATGTACAGAAACGCAGCGAGAGGCGGAGAGGGGATAGAAAAAGTTGACAGGGCATAACCGACACCAGCGGATAGCGACGGCCAGCAGACAATCCGTCTGCAAAAGGGATTTTTCCCGGCGAGAACTGGTCCTGTGGTGAGTGCTCGCTTAACTCGCGGAGCACTCACCGATCACCTGACCCATACCCACGAGTCTCATGCGCACTCGATCGTTGGTCGTGATGCTCGTCACCGGACTTCACGGAGGTTTTGACACGTGCCGGTCCGAGGGACCGGCGCTCGGCTGAGGCTGGACCGATGGCGGACTGGTGACAGGCTGGTGGGTGATTGAAGGTTGGGACTGGTGGTGGCTGGGACTGGGATGTAACCGGTAGACAGGCCCAGCCAGCCGTAGTCCCGTGTCATCCCCGCGTCGGTCCGTAGACGGGGTATAGATGGTATTAACATAGATAGAAAATATAGTTTATTAAATGATTATTAATAGTACACCGAAATCAGCTACATTAAGCCTTAGCCGCCGATCCTTCGCGCCCAGAATGGACGCCGATCGCATCATGAACGACGCAACGCGACACATGATATTTGTCGTTTTAGTGCGCCAGTATTTGATGATGCCGATGGTAAATTCTGCGAACTGACCTGCAAACTCCTGCTCTCAACCTCAACCTCAACCTCAACCTCAACCTCAACTACACAACCTACGATTTTCCTTTCGTGCTATAATTAAGTCATTAGGCCGTTCTCCCGCAAAAAAGAAACATAGATAAGTACCGGTACCGGATCGCCCGCCAACGTCGACTTCTTCGAATCATTTCCGCCCTAGTCACTCCCACTCGAAGAGCGTGCCCCACCTTGAAGTTGAAAAGACTCCGACCACAGAAAATCCTAGGTACCGATGTATGCGCGATGTTTTAACGAATACCTAATCTTTCAGAGGACGCCGCGCGATGTCCTCATATCCAACTCCAGGGCAGTCAGTGAACAAGGCAGGCGTGAAGGCCGTTCCTGCAGCTCGGGGTCCCCTTCCTGCCCCGCATTTTCAGGGTGAGTGTTTTTGTATGCATTTATTCATCAACTTACCTGGGCAATCAGATATGGTGCCACCCAATCCGGTCAACGAAATCGAGAACCCTAGTTCGGATGATTCGGACAAGGATAAAAGTAAGTTTCTCACCTAAATATTACGGCCATCGGCTAACCTTCCACAGAGGTCAACAAAGACGATTCGAGTGATGACGAGTCCAAGTCCAGCTCGTGAGGCGATGACGTCGGGAAAATCCCAAAATCTAGTTAGCGCGCCAAAGCTAGCTTAGCGGTACGAGCACGCGGTAGCACCATTATCGGGTAAAGTACTCAGCCAAAGTGTTGATCTCTAGTTAGCGCGGACTAGAGCCGGTAGCGGGTAGCGCGGTAGCGCCGCCCCAAAGTTAGCTAGAACCACGTGGCTCTAACTAGCGTCCCATGTCCGGCCCCTCCGGCCTATGGATACCCGGATATACGAAAAAAACGAAGGCGGGAGCTGCAGCTTGCGCGGTAAGCGAGATAGGGCATGTCGTGTATTTAAGTGGAGAATGTGCGTACAATACATTCGACGAAACAAATCTGTAAGGACACGGAAGGCGTAGAATAGTACAAGACGGTCATGAAGAGAGCAGATGTAGCCAACGCTACCTGCAAGCCCTTGCTGCTCGTGCGCGAGCGACGCAACACTTTGGTCATAAACCAAGCCAGAGTCCACACGGGCGACTCTCGACTCGAGCTGGCCTCTTCAGCTTCCTGCCCGACTTGCTGTTGCTTCGCGGCTTTCTCTCCTAACACGTCCTGACGCATCGAGGCGCGCCTGCGCTCTCATCGTGTCTTCGGACTCCCGGGCGAGCTAGGCATCAAAGAAGGGGTCAAACACCAGTGAATCGTGCGCAGACATGTTGAAGGGCCGAAGCCGGCCTCATCGGTCGAAGCGCGCTCGTTGGCAAGTGGGTGTGTCGTGTGAGTCGGGGAACCGGCCTTTGGATCCATTGGTGCCGTGAGTCCGCCATGTGGCGAACCCTGGTGGCTTGCAATGAGCAGGGTGATACCGACGAGAAAATAATAAAAAAAGGCGCGTGGGCATGAGAACGAGGACTCCCGTGCGAGGGGGTGGGTAGATTGTCGCAAAGCGGGCCGAGCAGTCGGCAATGGGGGCGCTCTGGACATAGAAAACATGGCTTGACGGGCCGGTACGCTTGACAGGATCGGCGGTAGCTTATTCGCATGTTGTTGCGAGCGAGCTCGGCAGGAGCCGGAGTCGTGACCGCACGGCCGTCGAGCAACACGTCGTCTGACCCTTGTCGGGAGCGCGCATCACGTTGATACCGGAGGGGACAGAGGGGATACACATCGAGAGGATCTGTTTGCCGGTCCGGAGTGGCTTGGGTATCAAGATCGTGGGAGTTGGAACCTGTCCGTCCCAGCCGGGCACCCAAAGAAGGATATTCTAGACGAAATTCCAGTTGAGGAACGTGTTGCGCGGTGTTAGCTTGCGAACGCCGCAAAGAGTGGCTTGTACAATGTCCATCACTGCCTTATCTGGCTGAGGCGAGACGATCTAAGGGCAATATAAGTATAGGCGTGTGATCGATAGCAATGTATCACTAACCTGCCGGGGCACTCAAGCAATCTGACCGAGCTCGGCCCTAGTTTCTTTACTCTGCGTAGTGCTAACAAAGGTTGGTCAAACGCCAAACCAACATGTAGTAATAACGGAACTTACTGGATGTTCATCTCATCGCCGTCGAAATCAGCGTTATATGGAGGAGTCACATGCACAATCGGAACTGTGAGCTGCCATGGAGTAAATCCTAGTGGCCGTGATGAGCTGCACGATTCCAGCGGGAGAGTAAACCCATCGCGAAGATGTGGGAATAGGGACACCAGCATGACGGAGCCAAATGGTCACAGAGCAGGCCAAGATGTCGACAACGGGAACGCTCCGGACACAGAAAAACATCGCCGGGCGAGGGGGACGTTGGTCAGGATGGGCAGCAAGTTGTCGCGCGAGTTGTCGCAAGCGAGCTCGGCAGAGACCGGGGTCACACCCGCAGGGCCGTATAGCTGAACATCTTGAGATACACCAGTTTCGCTGCCATATGTCGTGCGGCGAGTCCACTGGACTACTGAAAAATACCGGATATAAGCCCACATGTTCCAATCGGCGAGAGCGCGCATCGATAAAAAACGCAGCTCATCTTCCGGGACCTCCAAGTCCCTCTCTTGTGAGGCTATGAGCTCCCTCCCGAAGCACAAGACACATCGGTGGCTGAGTCACAGGAAACCCAAAACGAGTTCGGATCGGCGGGACCGAACGCCGCACAGTTGTGCAACCGTGAAGGGGCAAGGGCGAAGGAACAAAATTCGATTAAACAACGCAGCCCCTGGAGCTTAGCGTGTGAGCATGCTCAAAGGAGCGCCTGGAGGAGGCTGGAATAGAGATACTTACAGCACGGATGAAGATTTGAGTGGCGGATGAACGCAAAAGTCGGAGATCGAGTGGGCGGTCAACTAGTCGGCGTTGTTCGTGAGAGTGCGTACGATTGTAGTCATGTGTTGGACCGATACGCGTGGTTGGCCAGTACGCGCGGTGCTGATTGTCGTCTACAGTTTATGGCATTGCCAATTACCCTTTGGCATGACAGGTGGGATCCAGCAAACTGCCGGGGGCATGATGGATAGCTGCCGCGCGCGACGGTAGTTAACGCAGTAATGACGCAAACAGAACATGCACCGTCTGCTCAGTATTACTTGTTAACTACAAAACAGCTGCGAAAAAAGGAGAAAACGCGAGCTCACCAAATGGTTGTTCTATCTATGCGAAGCAAAGTTCGGGTAGCGCCAAACCTTGCAAGGCAGCAAGCTAGTCGTAGCTGGGTGAGTGGCGTGGCGGCCGTATCACGCCAAGGGGTAACCGTCGTGAGAGGCTCTCTCCACCTAGGTAAGTCGAATCGGGCCGTAGATTGGTAATCGTGGCGTGTGGGCAGAAGGCACAATACCTGAGAAACAAATTTAGCACCTGAGCGGATCGAGCAATGAGACGAATTTTACAACGCGTGAAAGGCGGATTTCAGGCGGGTGAAGGGAGTAAACTGACTTTACTTACAAGTTTGCGATCAAGGTATAGGACGGTATCGACTTGGGCCTATCTTCAAACATGACAGTTTTGGCCAACAGCGACCGACGACACTTGAGTTAGGTCGGTTGTTGTATCTTTGGCGAGCGTGCAGGCAGTGAAAAGGAGGAGTCATCGGTACAAAACAAGAAACGACCAGTAGTGGAGGTGACGTGTGACGTGGCAATGGTGCTGTGCAATAAGGCTTACTCAGTCAGGGAGAGCTGACGCATCAGGGCTAAAGCGCCCACACGCACCAAATTTATAAGACAAGGCGGCACCGAATCAGCCGAGGAGCGGGTGTGCCAAACAAAGCGCGCAATCATTCACGGCACTTCGGTCTCGCATAAAAGAATTGGTTGAAAATAGCAAATTTGGTGGCGATAAAATTACCGAATATTTACCACTCATTTACCAGTACTAATACGAAACAGCAATGTCTAAGAATGTATAGATTTGGTACCCGCCATCAATGAATCACAAGACTCAGCTGTAAATAATTGCCGCCAGGGCTGGTACAGCTCAATGAAAGTAAAGACAATAGCAAGCCTACATACTCATGTGCAAGGTGAGAAATCAGAGCTTAGGAAAAGGCGAAGGAGCGACGAAACGAGGAGAAGAGACAAACAGGATGGGTAAAAGATGAAGGACAACAAAACAATTGGCGCATCTTAATTAGCACGGCCCTTTCCCTTTGAGCGTGCAGTTGCGTAGCCGTGTTCATTGTACTCGAGCCGACGAGGTGGCGATGGGGAGCGTGAGGGGGCTTCAGGTGGAGGATCAAGGTCTTCATCATCAGGAGTGCCAGCCCTTGCCAATTCCAACTTTCGCTGTCGAAGGCTCGCAAGTCGTGCAGCCTCCAGCTCTTCTGCATTGAAATCCTCGTCCAACTCCCGCTCGACGCGCCGTGAGGAGCTGGGCTGTGTGGTCAAGCGTGATGTGTTGCGGTTCCTGCCAGCAAAGAGTGGGCGCGAATTAGCCTGAGTGGCTGTGTGCCGGAGGCGGGCCTGGTCCGCGGCTTCGATCAATCGTTGGTCCAGCTCCTCCAAATCCAGGTTCCGGTTCTGATCCCGTGCTGCACGCCCAAGTCGAGAGGTATCCGGGCGCAGCTCTGGATGTAGAATAGCAGCCTGTCCAAAGCGCTGGCGTACAAACGAGCTACTACAGTAGTCCCTATGGGTCCCAGGAAATATGAGCAAAATACAGCAATATAGACGTCAAAGACTTACCTGGTAAAATCAGCCCATTCCTGTTGCAGATCACGTAGATGGTCAGGAGCAGTGGTCTCCATGGCTTGCAGCCTAGCTAGATGCGCCTCGTACTTGTCCACCATGAATGAGGAGCCGAGGTCCCGGTGTTCGTGCCAACCATTCGACCATTCCTCTATGCAAAACTGCCACTATAGAGATGTAGGTTATAACATGTGGATAGCGAGTAGAAAAAATAAATACCACAGCGAACACAAAGGCAACGATTGTAGGTGCCATCAGGCGGAAAAAATCTGGGAATTGAGCGCCGACAGAACTAGGAGAGTAGAAGAAGGCAGCTGCGATGCAGCGCCCAACGTCTTCACTCTCAAAGGGGCCCTCGCGTGGGAAGTATGACTTGAAGAATAATAAAATAAGTTGTAAATCATTGTGCAGAGTAAACATAGGTGAGAAAAATACTCACAGTGCAATGAAAGCTGTTCGGGTATAATTGGTCGAAAAGATCCAAGTTGTACTGAATGTCTGCTTGTGTTCTGATGCGTTGCCGGAATCCGTGAAGGTGGACGATGAGTGACCGAAGACGATCTTTCACCTTCCCTCGAAGTGTAGCAAGGTAGTTAACCATCTTGAAGCACAAGTCAGCGCATATATGAACAAGCAAGATAAATGAACTTACAATTACAAGCTCATCGTGAGACGGGGCCTCGTACTTGACGTTTGGAAGAAGCATCATCCAAGTTTCATAATGTATCTCTTCCGCCCATTGCAGAAACGTCAGTCGAGTTTGGTAAATGCCTTCCAGAAGAGCGTACGCGAATAAATGAAGTTTGGCAAGAGTGAGAACCTGACGCTTCCAGCCAGAGAAGTCCCGAGCAAGGGGCTTTGGTTGGCGATTACGGCGACGGCGGCGTTTTCGTGAGGAGAGTGGAACCTGATAAGTCAGTATATACCTGGGCCACATCAGCAAAAACCTACCCCAGTCCAGACTGGTTTGCACTGGTCTGTGCAAATAGGCTTGAGCCAAACAGGTTTCAATTACCCCCCCTTATTCTCAGGTATTTACATTATGCTCATTAATCTAGACTAGTTTGAACCGGTTGAGACTCACCTGGAATGTCTGGGCAGGTCTGAAACAAATGGCTCAGTTTGGCGTGGTTTGTACTGACCTGCCTAATTTGGAAGGGTTTCAACCAACCTCGGTGGTTTCGAGCGGTCCAAACCAGGATGGATTTCCTATTTAGGAAATTTCCATTTTGTAGTGTATTTCGGCAACAGCACGTCGCGAAGGAACTTGAGCATCGAGATTATTGACAGAAAAATGTATTTACAAGCTTTTTTTTAGCTGAACAGACCACCGTTTGCATAAAAAATTTGTAGCGGGACCACTCCATTTCGAGCCTGAGGCGAACTCCGCTCCTCTATAGTCGTCGTGTACCGGTTTGAAACTATCACTGGTGACAGTGAGGTTAGAGGCGAGCTTGACAACGCGGATTGAACTAGGCTAATTGAGCAGTGTGCAGTTACTAGTGGTTAGAGCGGGGGTAAGTGTCAGGGAGTCAGCTTGAAGGCAAAGTGGAGGACGACAAAACGCGGCAAAGTTTTGACAGAGAAACGTATTAGCATGAATCAATATGAGCGGTAGATCACTCAACTCGCATGAATATAATTCACTAGTATTGTCGAAAACATGAATGCGTCGATTGTGAACAAATTGATTGTAGCAGCGGATCACTCCGAGGTAGAGGCTGTGGCAAAGGTCAAAGAACGAGACGTGCGGAGCGAATGGTACGAATAACAACAGGCCGCAGGGTGACATGATCACTTACAATATATTCGGGAGGGCAAGCGCGACCAACAGAGTCTCGAGTGAAAGTTCGGACAAGAAGAAATGGCTTCGAGTCGGGCGTAATCGCATATTGACTTGAATAGGCAGGAATGGCATGAGGGATGGTGAGGAGCGGGTGGACGTCCTCCTAAGCTAGGTATCTCCTCTAAATCTCGACGGAAGAACCTCGACACGCGCCTGAAGTACAAAGAACTACCGGGATTATATCGTGTATCAACATAAAACCGACAGCAGGCGTGAACTTAGTGGCGAGTGGTGAGAACCTGGATGATGGCGCGTCAACACCATTAACGCAAGGAGTGTGGGCGACTTACCATTCGGATAAGCTTGATTGAAATTAGAGTGAACCGTCCGCGGTCCCTTTGGCGCAGATGAGGTGTCCGGACAAGAGGGTTGGGCAGGTCTGCATAGGACGCGAGCACTCGTTGGGACGAAGTCTCAGGCTCGCCCGGATTGGCCACTGGATCGATAGTAGACGGGGGAGCTCGATCCGAGGGCGGCGGCTTGCTGCGTTGGCCGCAATCCATAGTGATATAAACTCCTAGGCTCACAGACATGCCAGCAGCGTGAGTCCGTCGATGGAGAATGCCCGGGTGCGACGGCGGGGTACAAGGCGAGCGCGGGCCGGGGTCGAGCATCATCTAGAGCGGGGTGCCAGACCCGTAGTGGTCGCTGCTCGCCTTGGGCCGGACCGTAGACTTGGACTTGCTGCTGTGGAAGCGGGACTCGTCCGGAACCGGGCCAAACGCGGTGGTTGCTAACGAACTCTGTACCATGCGGACTTCAGCAGCGTCTGCCCGTGTCGCGCTCGGATTGGATCACACGGATAGTGAGCCGATGCACGCCTCGACGTGCGCGAGTTGGGTATGTAGCCGGTCCGCTTGGTCAATGCGCTGGCTCATCATGTTGGCCAGTACCGCCTACTGGTGCAATGGTCCGCCTGCACACTCGATTTCAGGCGCAGACGGGGCGCCATAAAACAAAGCAAAGAAAGAAAGATGAAGACGTACCACAAGTCATATCCAACGGGGCATGATACATGCACCTATACTGCGTGATAAAATACGCCTGGATCGTCTTAACAGTCTCAAACCAAATGTAGAATGAGATTGTAACGATATTCTGGAACACAATAAGACAACTGCCAAACGTGATCTGCCTGTTGAGTTCAACCAGGGCCAAAAGTTTGCAGAGCTTACCATAGCGACCGAAATGAGAACAGGTTCGAGTATTTGAACGTCCCCGATGAGGGACTTCAGCGCGATGTCGCCGAGTCCGTCGCGCTCAACGTCGAGCCGATGTCTTAGACGTTTTATTTATTTGCGGTCTCTGCTTGAGCTACTGCTTTTAAGACGCGCGCAGCATATATTACGACGCACCCCGGTGGATTTTGGTCTGTAACGTTGTGTCAGTCGGTGAATCCTCTCAGCTGATACGCTGTGTGCTCACGAAAGGGATGTATAAAGTGGGAGACAAACTAGGTGTGAAAGTGTCGGTGCTGTGGTGAGAAGGTTCTTGAAGAATCGACCTTGGTCAAAAATTTCATGCAGAAGCGGACGCGAGCCCGAGCGAGAGGAGATAGGGGACCTTGTTCCCTTCAAACCAAGAAAAATACGCGTAGAATAGATGAAGATGCGTCCAAGGACATAAACTTACAACGGAATATCGAACTTACAGCAACGTAGAGCTCACTAGTTCAAGCTTCCCATAATTATCTGTATTGGTGCTAAGCTTCGGCTTTTGAAGTTATGTCGAGGGTGTAGCAAGTGTCGTGGGGTGGATGGTTACGGTTGGATCAAGGAGTTAAGCGCCCTGGTTGTCCCTGCAGCAAAATCAAATTCGTGATAAACCGTAAATGCGCATAGAGTCCCCGCCGAGAAAACATTGAAAGGCAGGTAAGAGGTAGATAAGGTGTGTTAAGTCTATAGTTACATGCGCAGTAGTGAGTGCTGGGCCAAGAATGCTGGGGTTTAGGGCTATTGTCAAGCATGTATTTATTCCAAGATTTGCAAACGGAGTAAATATGATTTGAACAGAATAAAACTTGGATACAGGGAGGTTGCCCAATTGAGGTGGGGAGAAAGAAGTATGCACCTGAGTGCTCAAAGCCAGCGAGTTTCATTCACTAACGCGACGCGGCTCTATGAATCTTGTAGAAACGATCAGCGTGGAATTTTGCACAATAAATGTTAAGCAAGTTACTCACTGTCGCCTTGAAGCCGTCGCTCCCAGTGAACCAGTAGGTTGAACATAAAGTAGGATCCGTAGTTGTTGAGATAAAAGTTGGAATAAGTTGAGAGAGTATCGGATTCGGTGGAAATGGCGGAGAAATCATCTTTAAACCGGTAGATGGGGGTAAGGTGACAAGCCATTCGAATTTTCGAGAGTGGAATAACTGAAACACGTCGAACGCCAGCTTGGTCTACCTCATTCCGGATTCGTGTGGTGAAAAAGCCTGACTTCTCGTTCGGCATGGTGGAGAGGGGATGGAAATGCTCAACATAAGCAAGCTTATGCGGGTATAGGAACCGAAGATGCCGTGGCAGTTTGAAAATAACCCGAATCCGACCAGGGGTGTATCCTGGCGTATACACAGCAAAGATTGTTAGGTTCTTTAATATGAATGAATAGGACTAGTTGGACTTACGTCGTAAACCATGCCTGTCTGGGTGGCTATCAAACAAAATAGTGTCAAAGGCAGTGTAACGAGTAACCTGACCATGCTCGTCGGTCAACTCAGGGCTAGCACGAATATTTTCAATGAACGCGGGGTCGGTTGGAAGCAGGGGAACTCGGCCATGCTCAAGGCGGCATCGTGGCCAAACCTCGAATACATGCTTGTTGTGAAGAGGGCGACGAGATCGAGAGGTCGTATGGAGCTCAAGGAAATCCTGGGTTGCCCCGATAAGGTGAGTCGCGCCGTGGTTTTCAATTAGGTAAGCGCCATCTCTCTTCAAGTGGGTGCGGTCACCTGCGGTCGACACCTTTGGCTTCGGATACCAAATGGCATTCTTACTCCAAGCATGCGCACCAGCCACATCCTCCTCATCCTCGCCACGCAACACCTCAAACTTTCCCCCGTCTTGCTGATCAGATGGTCCAGTCGTTTCGCCTACAATCTCGTCGGCACAATCGTTTGAGTCAACGTCCTTGTTATCGGATGCTAGATGGCCAGTTTCAGACAGATACGATCGTAGCAAGACCCATGCCTCCCGCCGCCGAAGGTATTCTGCCATTTGAGGTATTTCGTCTCGATGGTTTGTTGCTCGCCAAGCCGATTTAACGTACTCAATGTGTAGGCGTTCGGTTGCTTCAGTGTTAAAATTACTTGTGGCCCCAAGCTCCCGCACGACATGCGCGTAATGACATAGCATGTGGATTTTTGGGATCCCGTCAAATCCATCTTTGGTGGGCCCTTCCTCCGAGTCTAAACACCCGGTTTCCAGAAAAATGGCCTTCAAAGCATGAAATCCAGCTAAGTCGTTCTCCAAATCCTGAAGGTCCTCGTCTGACATTAGCGGGAGATGGGCCCGGTAGAGAAAATTGAGGAGGTATCGAGCCGCCCGGACAGCATCCTCCTCGGAACAACCAGCGGCAATCGACATAAATACTTGTGCAAGTGCTTTCATCTCCTTGCCTGTCCACTGCTTGACTGCTGACTTTCCCTTTGAGAAGTGTCGAAGTCCAGCCGCCCGAGGAATGCCCATCAGCCAATGGTCGAAACACTTATCTCCTAGTAGACCTGCATCCGTGAACCATTTCGTCAAATGCTCGCCAAAGACGCCTTTATGGAGCTGATGGAGGAGATCTGGGGTCAAGGCGGAGGAGATATCGGCAAAGGGAAGGTCTCTCCAGAACGGTTCAGTTGGAGGGCGAATCCCGAGTGACTTCATGGTGTGAGCACGTTCACGGCCTGTAAGGTTCATTGCTGATAGGACTGTTGCTCGATCCCTGGGTGGATGCTGGTGATCCAACTCGCCCCGGCCCTCTGTTGGTGTAAGACACTTTGGGCATCGACTTTCGCGAGCGCATGCAACCAGGCACTGCTCTGGGAAATCCGCAATGTAAGCCACCACCAATGGGAACACCAACCTAACACCACCATCAGCGCATCGCATCTCCACCCCTGTTCTCCCAGCCTCCTTCAACGGTTGTAGCATTCGCTCGACGCAGTCGTGGAAGAACTGCCAGGCATCCTCGCCTGTAAGGTCGGTCACAGGTACGTAACCCAGTAGAACTGTAGCGTGCTCTGAAGGCCGGCGCCGGATGGAGCTTTCGATATTCCCGAGTGTTATGTATACCGGCCAGGCCTTCTTGTTGCCGCACATCACTGAGAGTTGAGTTTTGTCCGATGACAATATTACTGTGGCAATAGTGGCACCACGTCCTAGTCCCAAGGCGTTCTATATTTGAGGTGAGTAGTGTTCAATATAAGCTCAGTCAACTTGGTACTCACTTGTAGTTGCCACCACCTGTCCGCACTCCACACTTCACCATAAAGTCGTTGTCCGTCCGGGCCCCCGGCTCGTTGTTGTACAGGTGAGTATCGTATATGGTTTTTGAAACGGCGGTTCCCCATCAATTGTCTAATTATGTCGAGGGGGTTTCGTGCGTGCATGTCGGCAAATCCACCCGTAGGCAGAGGTATAAAACATCTGTACCAACTTGGTCCATGTGGCAAGCGCGCAACATCGCGGCGATATTCACGTAGGTTCTTCCATGGGATCCCCGGGTTCTGATACATTGTAAGTACCTGGCATACATCTAGGTTGGGTGAACGCTTACTTCTTGCTTGAAAAAATCGTCCCTTGCTCGCTCACTCAAGCCTTCCATTCCTAACCATTCCCCCTTCTCGAAAACACGCTTATTGAACCACATCGCATCGTATAACGGCCGCGCTCGTTCGTTCGTCGTCTCCCATCTCAAAACTCCTCCCGCTGTTGGATCTGGATGGGGCTTTTCGTAGATTGACGGGTGTGGCGGTGGAGGACGAGGGTTGGGGTGTATCGTGGCTACATCATCTCCATTCTTAGTTGGGCTGTCTGACGGTATCCTGGGAGGTTCTGGCGATCTGTTTGGGGTATGGGCTGCTTGATGTCTGGGGTGCTCGTCTACTGTCCGTCGGCGTGTGTAAGGCTGGTACCGGCGGGAAACACGCTTTTTTTCGATCCGGAACGGGGCAACATGACTGCGAAGAGACCCAGGTGTTGAAATAGGTATGGGGGTCGCGTGGGGGGTAAGATTTTTCAAGATCATTTGGGTTTTAAAAGACTGATATTGTTTTTTGCGTTTGCGAGCGCATATACCCTTGAATCTATAATGACACTGAACCCCTTGCCTGGTCGGAAATGACCTCCCGCAAGAGTGGCACAAGAATCCCCGACGAGAAGGGGGCATAGCGAGCTTAGTAGCAGCGTAAACCAGTGGAGATAGAGACACGTAGAGGGGTAAGCAATGAACGAGAGAGTACGCGTATGCGACGCGCAGTATCAGGTTGTTTGGACGCCGCTGGGAATGTATCAGTCACCAGAAAAGTATGAGAGCCGTAGCAGGTTGTTGTCAAGGAGGGCTAGCGTGAATGTGCGAGAACGACAACAGATCCAAGTATGATAGTCCTACCAGTCTCGTGTAACTTCGCTGATCTGATATGCTACCACTTGACGCGCATATGTTCCGTGCCTGTAGATCAAGTGTATGCATTGTATATCATGAGAGAGACGGCTATACTGTGCTTTGAGATGGGTTGGCAGATAGCGAGAGACAACTCAAGAGTATCACGGGCTAGACTCTGCCGATCCTGATACAAGAATCCGGGGGTTTGGATTGATCGCCGAGAGAGCTCGAGCACGTTGATCAAGATCTAGAGCTAGGTCAAATATCATTGGGTCTTCCCGCATTCTCAGTTGCGAAGGAGAAAGACAATGCAAACTTGCACCTACGCAAACCTACGGTTCAGCAGATGGGGGCCACTATTGCCGGTTGGCGAGCCTTGAGTGCGTGACTGAGTCCGAAAGCGAGGACCCGAGGCGAGGAAACAGGGGATTGATCGGCATAGCATGTAAACCATATCGTAATGCACGGGATATCATGCGCAACACGCAGGCACAAGATATATGCGATGGAATGCCGTGCCGAGTAGTAGCGTATTGAATTTGCGAAATATTGGCGTGTGGGACCCGGACGCGCTAATCCACTTAAAGAGAAACAAATGGTTGAATACTATGCCAATGAAACATAATATGTTCAGGAGGTGGGGTGGCGGTGGCGGTGGCGGTGAGTGATAAAGTTACTCAAAGCGAGACATTCTAGTTAAAAGTAAAAGCCTATCTTACATACGTCGTAAGCACATAACTTTGTTCCAAATTTTAGTACGCTGTAATTGCGCGTAATCAGTCTGTCGAGTAGCAAAGAATGAGTTTGTACTTGTACAAGTTGTTTCTCAAACCGCGCGGCGTCGACCGTCCCGGACTATGGTCCAGACCGTTAGGGACCTGGCCCTGCAATTGCTGGCTCGTGACTGGCCACCGGCGCTAAGGCTCGGCGTCGTGACTCAGTAAAACCTTCAACGCCGTCACATCCCTATTGCGCTCGCCGTCCTTCCTACCATCGTGACCGTATAGTATCACCGCTGTCGCTCCATTGCCGTCACCGCCAGTAAAACAAACCGAAAAAACACCTGCGTCTGCGCATTGCTATTAGAAGTCAGCCGGCCCATTACATTCCCGACCGCCAAAGATCGAACGGTGAAAGTGTCGGACTGTTAGATGTCGAGCTCAAGGTTGTCACCGGCGCTGGCACTGGCGCCAGGTGTCTGCTACCAACACGCCGTGCTCTCTTGGTGCGCATCATCTAACTTGTCGGGCTATTTTACACTTAGACGTTGCTTTCTGATTTTTTGTCCTGTTGTCTTAATATTGCTTGCATTGGGTAACTATTGGGTAGCCTTGGGACGAGCCGAGTTGGCGATAGCGGGAGGTGCGCCGACGCCTATGCTCGAGGCACCTGGCGACCCGCGCCCTCCTAGCGCCAGTGTGACTACGCGCGCTCGTGCCTGAGTCTTTTCGAGCGCCCCAGCCGTCTCTTGAACTCTCAGATGTCGAGTTTGAGGTTCTCGCCGGCGCCAACCGTTTACCACCAGCTCATCCCGCTCTCTCGGTGCGTATCAGCACACTATTCCATATCTTGTATTTACTCTGCCAGACTTCGGGCGTAAATACACCCCATCTCATCACTTGTCGCTATTGCCAGCTAGGGCGCAGGTTTACCGACGCTGTACCCTCGATAATCCTGACGGAGAGCTCGGAAGTGATGTGTTTATGTCAAGGCGTAGGCTCATGAGTCGGACAACGGCACTGGACCACCAGTGAGTAGATCATCGTCTTAACCGCACGTCGTTAGTATTGTTTCTGATTTTATAGTATGTTATTCGATGGCAAAAGCCACTTTGGGCTCCATTTACCATCTCTCATGCAACTCGCCCGCATCAAACGACCACGGTGATGCTAAGTACACCCACATGACAACCCGACATTTGTCTGACGGTCCATTTCGACTACTGTACTATTGGCTGAGCTCGCTGCTTTATCCCCACACCGTGAGTCTAGGTCATCGTTGATGAACTCTCACTCGCCGACGATGTCATTGGACCGCAACCTAATTATGCGTTATTAATGATTTCTTGGCTTTTTTGGTATAGCGTTCTCCACCGTCCCACCTCTCAGCGCCTATCTCAAATCACTTCGTTCGCCAGCGCCCATGGTTTTAGATAGGCTCGAGGGTGTTCGGATGCCCTTGGTGAGTTTGTCGTGTCACTCAAGTGGGGTGCTACTGATGGCATCTCCTAAATTTGATATTCGTCTTTTGACTTCTTCCCTGGCTATGCCACACCTCCACTCCCGTGTCAAACACGTTGACCCTCCACCCACACATCCAACTACTCGGCCAGCTCCCGAATTTGTATGGCTCAGCCCCAAATACATATCGTCTAACCTCCTCTTGGTTCAATACGGCTGACAATTTACACCTTGAGATGCCGTGGTATCTTGTCTCATCAATCCAGGTGAGTATTTGTTTAGTTCTATGAACACTTGGGTGCACAGTTTGCCACTCCGTGCCCCAATATCCGGCTACGTAGGCAAGTCTTTGGCTTATGCACCCATTCTCTCCCTCTGTTATGAAGACCAGACTCGCCTTGGTGCTCTTCCCCGCTTATTTGGCATTTATTGTCGTTCCTCGGTTTCTAAGTTGGGCTTCCGCTCGCACCCAAACGATGTCCACCGCTAACCGCCCTTCTTTTCCAGTAGTTCGCCGTTTCGCTTAACGAGGTGTGGTTTCATGGTACATCAGCGTAATCTTGAGGCCGTAATTCTTCTAGCTGATCGACCTCGCTAACCAAACGTCGACCGTGACTCGCTCCGACTAGATCGCAACTGGCCGGAAGATAGTTTCACTGCAAGTTCAATAGTCAGTAGAAAGTGCCAACCATTACATTGCATTATACCGCGTTCCGTAGCCCGCTATGTATGTAGAGGTCAACTCACTGTACATAGTACTAGGATAATCAACGTTTTTGACCCGTTTCGGCCATAATTGGATTTCGCCTCAAACATCCACCCGCTCCAGAAATATTGAGCCAGGATCTGTGCATGTTGGCCCGCCTCTGGTCTATTCAAAAAAAGTTCGTTTTCGTGGTGCGGTTTTACTGAACTCACGAAGGCGTTAAACCCACCAAACGCCTCAAATTCACTGACTTGGGCAGCATACGTCTTGCAGGATCATATATGCGGCTTTCTTCCTCCGCCGCTCCATGCCGCCGTGTATTTGGTTTCCTATCAAACTCAATGCATTTCAAATTGTCCGAGCCTCGGACAACTTACCCACGCCATTGGTCGCTAATTGAACGCCCCTCGCTAGGATCCTCTAATTGGGTAAAGTGGTTTATGTGCGCATGGTGGGTAATTTATAGATGAACTAGAGTGGCATTGATAAGCTTATGGGTTCATATATATTCTGGCTATTCTTCTGGGTGTACATTGGCTCAACATTTTCTCGTCTCCTGTGGACACCGCCCGTCTTCCAGCTTCCTCATTCGGCACGTACATAACCGCATTCTGAGATCTTCAAGCTACCCAAGCTACGGCTCCTAACTCCGACCATAATCATGAACGCATTGGAAGATAAGTGAACCCTGGCACCAGAAAACCGTTGCCAACTTGGCTTGAATCACACACACATTTCTTCGTGCCTTACAGATCCCTTTCAGGTCGGCAGACAAGCGTCGAGCACATCCAACAAGTCAAAAGACACCCAAAATGGGGCTGCAGATAGCTCACCACTGACCTCGATTTCTCTTTTGCGAACGTAAATACACCATTCTTTTATATTTCTTAATTCTCTCTGCGTTTCACTTCTGTTTTCTCCCTGCGCAGCCGGACTGCAAACATAATGTCGACAGAGCGACCAAAGCGAGTTGTTCGGATTCCCAAAAACGCTCAAGAATACAGTGAGTTCGTTGCTCAAAAGCGTTGTAAATCGCTTCTAACCCGTACGTTATCTAGTCAAGGGCAATTTTACTCTACTTGCAAACGCCTCCCAGCCCCTGGAGGGCTCGCATACTAAAGGTGAAGTGTTATCGGGCTTAGTTGCTCGGGACGTCGGCTAAATACCTGAGTATAACTGGTTAGGCAACAAGACGTCCACACAAACAACATCCACTCGTCGGAAACCCGCCTCAATCAAAAGCTCCAAGTCGAAAAAGCGGCCGTCTTCGAATCAACTATCTAACTCCCAGCCCGCAAAGAAGCGGGCTCGCCAAGTGCTTTCTGATGATGACGCTGATGACGACGTGGATGGTGGCATGAATTCAGATGAAGGTCTGGATGATGAACCTGCTGATGGGGACGAGGAAGGCGGCGACGGAGGGGAGGGGGCCGATGATGATATTTTGCTCAGTGAGTCTCTCTCTTGTGCTTGTTGCCTGAACTAACCAGAGTACTGTAGATACGCCTTATCCTGACCTTGTTTCAGAGCGATACCGAGTAAGGTGGTTGCTCCTCAATCTCAAGCGCCGGGAGGGGAAGGACTTTGGCCCACTGGACCTTCCGCGAGCAGCACTTGAAGCATGCTGGAACTCACGGTTGCCCCCTACCGAGTTCAAGGTGAAGTCAGACAACGAGGTAAGCAAACTGGCTCACTGTTTGACTAGCACTCATGCACACTCAGGGCCAGGCGGATGACGACGACAACAACCCAGACTCCGATGACCACCATCACGACACACGTCCCCAAAGCAAGACTGCAGGGCCATCAAACGTAGCCTCTGTCGGATCGCCAAATATCCCACCCAACGGGGCAACCGTCTCTCAGCCGGCTGAGAAACATACGTCTAGTAAGTTCCTCACGTTCAGTATATGCGCACAACATATATACTGATGCCACGGTTAAATAGATTCCGAGTCAGGTTTCAAGGGTTTCCGATTTGCTGGCTATACGCCGGTCCCTCAGACAAAACACTGGAGTAAGTGGGCGTCACAGCCTACTCAGCAACGTACCACCAAAACAGTCAAATCGAAGGGTAAAGAACGCGCCCATTCTTTACAATTTCGCCATTATAGCCCTCCTGTGCCGCCGACTCAAGGTATGGTCAAAGGTTGATTATTATTCCAATAGCTGAACTTGCGCGTTCACAGGACCATCGCACCAACAATCTTCGCCAGCTCCAATCCCCGAAATACTCTCCCCTGCACCAGAACGCCAGCAGGAACAGGACGAGGATTTGGAAGGCAACCGTCAACCTTCACCCGCTCCCCGGGGCCACCAAAAACCGGCACCGGCTCAACGCCGTCTACTTCCCGCCCGCCCACTTCCTACCCTCCCGCATATTCCATCTGGTGCACTTCAGCGAGCCCGTCGTCAACACGTAATCCCCGCCGCTCTGCAGCCACTTCTGCAGCAAGGGAATCAACGCGGCAACTCTCCAGGATCCAACAACGAGCCAAACAACGGTCAGAGGCGAGGAGGATCCGAGGAGGCGGAAGAGGTCCAGCAGAGAGAAAGGAACCATGGGGGTAGGGGTGAAGAGGAGGGTCAAGGTGGTGGTGAAGATGATGGAGAGGGCAACGGAGAGGACGACGAAGGTATGTCAACGTCCTAATGCGGAACTCGATATTCACATCGACCTCGTATAGATGAAGAAGAGGATGGTGCGTCGGGGGAAACTCTTCGTGATAGAGCGCAACTGCGACGCTTTGGGGAGGCTCGCCCAGTTGTACTACTCGCGGCCGAGAAGATCCGTCTGCGTGCCATCACCGAGCATCCATATGCTGATCTGGTTGAGGCTATAACCGAACCCGATGAAGATGGTCTCGTCTATTCGGCTGGGACGCTGTACGATGTGTGGCTGGCCAAGGCATGGAACGATGCCAATACTGAGGTGCGACCCAACGAACAGCCTTTTGTGCTTCACGAAGAGTACAGGGTCTATGTATGTGACGATAATTTATTCTCCGGCAACAGTGACTAACCCGCATTTCCTAGATTCGACGCAAGTTTACGCAGCTCCGAAACACGATCAAAAGCAAGGCTCTCCCAATGGTTGAGGGTACATATCAGCTCGGGATGAACATTTATAAGACTCCTAAGCAATTGTGCAAGAAAGTCGATAACTTGCTGGACGATGGGTTTCATTCCCCAGTAAGTCATGTCCCAATGACAGGTATTGATATTAAACCGCATCTAGAACCACAAATATCCCGACCGCTATATGTACTGTCATCCAATCATTGGACTAAGTATATGCGCCAACCATTTCGACAACAAGCGCAACAGTCTTGGGTATAAGTATCCTAACGAGTTTTGGAGAAAGGGGAAAGGGATACCACTCCCTTGCGTAGCGCTGCATTTAACAATGGTATGTAGCTGAGCTTGTGCTATCTAGCCCGCTGACTTGCTCGCCGTAGCTCCAGTTTTGTATCTCCTTGTACAGAGACGGACAAAAGCACATACGACACCTCAAAGCCGAAGAACAAGTCGAGTACTACGACTACTACCTCAAGGGACTAAAGCATGCGCTGAAACACACGCCAAAACGCATCAACGGAATGCAGCGCGAAGTGTTTGACATTTCTTAGTGAGTTCTCTTATGGGTGTAATCATGTCAATCTGATAACAATACTTTAAGTCATCCTGGCCCGGGCCCGACCATGAAACGCAAATCCATTCGGGGTCGCGTGTACGAGCCAGATAGTGAAGATGAGTTTATTTCAACACGCTTTGCTGGACCAGATGGTAAGTTGTCTTACATGTCTATTACCATTCAAGTGTACTATTAATCTTGTTTACAGATGAAATGGACGAGCCGGGTGACGTCTCCAGTGAAGATGAGTCGGAGGAGGAGGAGGAGGAGGAATAAGGGATGCGTGAGTAGTTCGTCAGGGTGAAGTAAGTCTACTAATTTTTCTCAAACAGTCAAGCAAACCTCGCGCGCGTTTACGCGGATGCATGAGCCACAAAACCCTCAAAAGCATATGATATGTAGGATAAACATTTGTGGATACGTCAAACCTGGTGTTTGTTTGGTCTGATTGCTTGCCTTATATGACATATACTTTTGATGGTCCTGTGGCCCATCCATCCGTTCAAGAACTACTTAGAATCCTTGGGCTCCAAAATAAATACGTTGTTGTCTTTAATGCTCCTGCTGACCGTCAGCCTCAAAACATCTAATGCTGACTTCTACGCACCTTCAGCCATCATTTGATTGGTCGCCATTTGGGTCAGAGCGCTTAATATTTGATTTAGACTCAACCACGACCGCCTGTTCTTGCCAACACTCTACGCACTCACTGGGATTGACAGGGGCCAACGACAACACCGGAACTAGTGGGTGCAGCATGGATGGTCGCCTCGGCGTTGCCAATGCGAGTTCTGCGTTTACTTAGGTTCCCTTACCGTCCGCCCGCGACGGCCGGCTACCCTCACAACCGACGGCCGACTCCCCTAACAATAGTAACAATACCCCCCCCCCCCCCAATCTGGCTCCTCGCTAAACTTGAGCCCAATAGGAGACCCATTAGCGAGATGTTGAGCGACACCGAAGATGAAGGGATGGGCGACTGTCGTTGGATTAATCGTGTGAAGAAGGATAAGAAACTAGCTACGAAGAGCTATACCGAGTTGAAAGTACGAACAAGATGGCGCAGCGGACGTATGATCGAAGTACGCGGATAAATTCGACCACTAGCAGCTGAACTAACTATTGGAGCACAGGTCACCTGGCCGGATTGAAGGTTAGCCACGACTGTGAGAACCAAACCAGGGAGAGGATTGAATTTTAACTCTGATAGATAGTCGTATCTTGGATAACAAGGGTATGTCTGGTTAGATTTATGTATACACGCTCAGTGACATGGCTCAGACGAAAAGGGCGAAAAACAACGCAAACTTATGACGAAACATCAAGATTGCGATGGCTACGACGACAACGAGTTCACCCCAGGCACCCAAGGGATGAAGAGTGCGATTCTCACAAAGTACGATGAAGATATCAATCAGTCTAAGCAAACTGTAAGTCAGCTCTACGTCTACGCATTTTGTGGCTCACATTACGTTGGCATGGGCTTCGTCTCAAATCGCAATGCCCTTGCGTCGTCCCAGTCTAACCGAGTTCACCTTACATACGCCGCAAGAGGCTGCTGTCACCTTGTATGGCATATTGCGCAAACGTTCCTCACAATAATTTGACCATCGCATTGATGGATAGGCAACGGACCCGGCTCGCATGGCAACGCGCCCGCCGCATGCAGTTACGTGATATCTTCTCGCTTAGCACTAGACTACATGGAAGGTACTCATCTGGGTACGTGTTCTGCTCCCCGCATACCTTAGCTCTATCCTTATTCATGTCGTTTTTACCCACAATTTTGCGCCCACATCCGACACCCCCACCCCGCCTTTGCCCCAAACCCCTCCTAACAACGCGCAATCCGACTACTCAACGTCCAGCACCTATGCTACGAGCTTCTCAAACAGGGACACGCGGACTAGACTAGGCGCGCCAGGTTTGGGTTTGGAAGGCGACGGCTACGGATACTCAGGCGAGCGAGCGGCGGCTACAACCACCACGGTCCACGACTACCAGCCAACTCAACCTGCCGCTGCCAAAGAGCGAGATCATGTCGGACGGCAATCCAGCTGTGAGATATGAGCGCAACAAGACGCCGACAAGCAGTGAGTAGCGCGTCGTCACCGCTTTCGGTCCGCTTGGCTGATCCCCGTAGAATACCCCATTATCACTTTCGTCCCAAAGAACCTATACGAACAATTCCGACGTGTCGCAAACTTGTACTTTCTCGCTCTCGTCGTCCTCCGAGGTCTGTCTTACTCTTCCCATCGCATGGATCGCGACGCTTACATAAGATATAGTATTCCCCGTGTTCGGAGCGGCGGCACCTCAAATCGCCATGGTCCCGCTCGTCGCCATCTTATCCATCACAGTGGCCAAAGACGGAATCGAAGACTACCGACGCGCCTCGCTCGATGACGAAGTCAAAAACTCGGCCGCGACAAAGCTATGCATGTCCACCTCCTCATGGCGAAACCTGAATCAACCGCGCGACCCCCGAAACTGGTTCGAGCGTCTGTTCAGCCTCGGTACGGCCCCAGACAAAGTCACCCACGGCATCAAGCGGCTGAGGGCAGAAGAGCGCGAACGCGGGGCAATTAGCGTTAATCGACAGACGATGGACTCGGACATATCTGCTACGAGCGAAGGCGGAGATAGAAACCGCGCGCGCAGTTTGGAGGATATCCAGAGCGTTACGACCGCCGAGAGCGGTGTAGGGGGCAAGCCGGACTATTTGTACCCGCCCATGCAGAGCATGACGACCGTAGCCGCGTCCTGCCAACCCGCGTCCACTCAATCGACCATGACCATCTCGGCACCCACCTTTTCCAGCGGCACATCTTATCACCCTCTAGCCGCCGATCCAGGTCCCTTTCCGACCTGGGCACGCACGCTCTGGAAGGGACTCGGAGTGGGCGATATCGTCCTACTCCGGAACAACGACCAAGTCCCAGCCGATGCCATCATCCTCGTCACATCCGACCCAGACGGCCTAGCCTACGTCGAGACCAAAAACCTAGACGGCGAAACTAACCTCAAACTTCGACGCGCACTCAAGGGCAGGCGGTGGATCGCAGGCGAGGAAGATCTAGCGCCGAGCAAATGCGCGTTTGCGATCAATTCGGAGCCCCCGCTGTGTCGGGCGTGAGGGAGGGGTGGGGGAAGTCGAGCCGGTGGTGATCAACGAACTGTTGTTGCTCCAGAACACGTCGTGGGTCTTCGGCTTGGTCCTGAAAATCGAAAAGCAAACCAACTTCAATGTCGTGATGAACTTCATCGTTTTGCTTTTAATGTCCTTCATCATCGCCATCGCGTCCGGGGTCAACTCGGCCCGAACGAATACAAGCAGCTGGTTTTTCGAGTACTTGCTTGGTGTGGGCGCGGACGGCGGTCCGTGGGAGAACGCAATGATCACGTTTGGGAGTTGTCTTATCGCATTTCAGAATATCGACCCGATTTCGCTGTATATGTCGATCGAGCTTGTCAAGACGATCCAGGCGTATTTTATCGCCCAAGATGAGGATATGTATTATGCCCCGTTGGACACGGCGTGTGGTACGTCCCCCCTTTCTCTCCCTTTTTCTTATTGAACTCGAGAGGTTGATTGGGATGATAGCACCTAAAACCTGGAACATCTCAGACGACCTCGGCCAAATCGCCTACACCTTCTCCGACAAAACCGGCACGCTCACCCAAAACGTCATGCAGCTCATGCGGTGCTCGATCGCCGGCGTTCGATACGGCGAAGGGATCACCGAGGTCATTCGCGGTGCGGCCAAACGACGGGGCGCAGAGAATGAGCCCAAGCAAGATCGAGAGACCGAATCTCGACGACTGGACGCGCTTAATGGAACGGGTATTCGAGAATTAGTGGTTTAGGTGGGATAAGTTTTACTATCATCTCGCCTTGACTTGCTCGGGATTTGACTGCTAGCTCTCAAACGCCCAAGGGTAACCCGCCCAGTGATGCAGGGGCAAGGACCAACGACAGCACATCATCGATTTCTTCCATACTCTCGCAATCTGCCTCGCCCTCTTGCCCGACGTCCCCGACAGCATCGACAACGACAACGACAACGATAGTAACGACGAAGGGAGCTCACCTAGGGCCCATGTTGGACTACAAAAATGAATCTGTAGACAAAGCTGTGTTTCGTGTCCGGTGCGCGGGACGTGGGGTTTCCGTTTTGGGCGTGCTCTAACGACATGTTGGATATTGAGGTGATGGGTATGCCTGAGTGGTAAACACTATTGAGCATGTGGGTGAGCCCAATCGCATGAGACCTGACTGACAGACTTGTACTGTACCATAGGGTCCGGATAGCGTGATCTACGAGCATTGAGCGTGCTGTCAAGATCCTATTTGGGAACGACACGGGAAGAGACGGAGCTGTTTGCAAAGGTGGGTTAAGAACTTTGATTTAACAGGTGTTTGTGACGGGCTCACCGCCACGCAATACACACAGTTCTTGATTTTTTGTTTTCTAGATACCTTTTGGGAGGAGAACGCACCCCATGGTGCATAAGATGTGACGAAGGGTTGTGCGCGACCGGGACGGTAAGAGTGCTCGCGCCAATGAGCTCATCGAGTATTCACTTTTGATCCTAGGTGTAACGGTGTTGGAAGGTAAGCTCCAGGCGGGTGTACCCGACACAATTGAGCTGTTACATCGAGCTGAGACTGGCACAAACAGGTAATTTTTTCGATCACGACCCATACCGCGCCCACCTAATCATTCCTCTTGTACTTGGCCCGCCAGAAAACAACCGAGTAATTCCGAATTCTTTGACGTCTAATGACTAACCGTCACATCGCCGTGCTGAATGTTTTGTACATATACCCGCTCTTTTGTCAATAATATACGTGTTATGCTGTTTCTCCTGTGCTGTACGTGCTGCGAGCCAATAGTTGCTCTAAATAGGAATTTCCTAAATAGGAAATCCACCTCGGTTTGGACCGCTCCAAACCACCAAGGGTGGTTGAAACCATTCCAAATTAGGCAGGTTGGTGCAAACCACACCAAACTCAGCCACCTGTTTCAGACCTGTCTGGACATACCTGCTGGGTCTCAACTGGTTCAAACTAGTGTAAATTGATGGGCATAATGTAAATACATCAGAATCAAGGGGAATAGTTCAGACCTATTTGGCACAAGCCTATTTGTCCAGACCAGTGCAAACCAGTCTGGACTGAGGTAGGTTTTTGCTGATGCAGTGACTAGTTGAACGGCTAAAACTCACAAGGCGCTTGCCGTTCATGAGAGCCTCCAGCTCTGCCACCAGTTCTTCGTCATCCTCTAAAAGATCGGCGAGGGAGCGACGGCGAATTGGGCCGCAACCATTGATCCGCTCGTTCTCCAGTCTACGCCCCTGGTGCACAACACTCTGAACAAATGATTCAACATTACCTTGTGCGACCTCTTCGTTGAACGCTGCCATATCCTCACGTGCAGCGTTGATGGGGTCAACGCGACGATTGGGCTTCTCACGCGGTCTGCGAGGCGGAGCGGGCTCGACAGGATGAGTGGCAGCCCCAATAAGCGAGCGAGCAACACGTGGGGGAATGTGCTGTTGGAGTCGACCATCAGTATAGTAGACGGGTGGGATGTAGGAACGTACATTGATGGCCCGATGAGAAGGTGGAATACGGGAGCGTGCGTCGAATTCCTCACGAGCAGCCTCCATCTCATCCACTTCCTCCATTGCAGCACGAGCACGTTCTCTGTTGAGCATACTGTCAACCGAGTTTGAGGGCGAGTTCGGTCGAGGCGGCGGTGCAGTGGCTTCCCGAAGTGAATTAAGGTCAGATGGGAGATGACTTCGAGTTCCCCCATAAGTCCTCTGGGTCTGCCGAGGAGGCCGAGGAGGTTGTTGAGAGGGATTAGAGGTGCCGGGCTTCTGAGGTTTGTCAGGCTTGTTTGCTTGGTTACCTTCCTCGGCCTCTTCCAACACCTCTACCCGGTCCAGGAAGCGCTCGAGCACTTTGGCCTTAAGGCGCGCATGTGTAGGACCACGTATTGGAGTGGAAAGACGAGGAAGAGGAGGCAAAGGGTCACCATAGTGTGAGAGTGAGCCGCCGAGAGAGTGAGAACGTGACGGCTGGACGGGAGCAGGGGAAACCGGAGAGTCACCATAGTGCGAGAGCGAACCACCAAGTGAGTGAGAGCGTGACGGCTGAACTGGGGTAGGTGAGACTGGTGGATCGCCGTAGTGCGACAAAGAACCCCCGAGCGAGTGGGAGCGTGACGGCTGGCCAGAGGGCTGAGCTTGATGGACAGTAGCGGGAGTTGGATCTCGTGAAGGAGGTGGAACTGGATTATCAGGGCTTGGAGGGTATTGAAGCGGCAGGGGGCTGGGACGTAGTGGGTATGACGGTCGGGCAGATGAAACACGAGAGACGGTGGGAGGGGCGCGGGGGTGACTTGGCACTTGATCATCCCGCTCAGGTTCCGCATCCCTGTTCACTTGATGTGTTGGTTTGCTGGCTCCCGCCTTGGACGTACTGGCAGGCGCCTCGTCTGACTCCGACACTGTGTCCGTGTTATCCTGAGCTGGGGTTGTACGTGCGCGCTTGCTGGCCGGTCCTGGATTGTGATTTGAGCTAGCCATGGCCGAAGCTGTGGATAAAGCATTAGTAAATTGATATTTGGAGTAGATTCTGGACTTTGTACCTGACGCGTGCAGGCGCTCGTGACGCCAGCCACCTCCTACTGCAATCGGCGCGGGCGATAACAAGACGATCTACATTTCAAGCATTAGAATCGAATGTAGAAACAGAAAGAACAAAACGAACCGAAGTGTTACGCCTCTTAGCTGCCAAGGCAGGCGTTTGATTTTCCTCAACAACTCGAAGCCTGTTGAGGATTTCTTGGGTAGGCCGCCCCTCCATGTTCTCGCCAAGCCTCGTCTCCGCAATCCGGAGGAGCGCATCGTGACTAACTGTCTCGTAGACGTAGGTGTATTGCGAGCCAGCTGTATGATTGAAAAAAGTCAACAAAAATTCCGGTTCAATATGAAAAGGATAAGTGCGAAATAAAAGAGTACCTGGCGTGTTCCCAGTAACAAAGTCGAGTTCTGCGGGGTCAGCGTCGGTCGAGCCCGGCGTCGGCGAACGGGATGCAGATCGGCCTCGTTTACGACGATTCTCTGGAGGCGCGCGTGGTTTTGGCTTTGAGACCGTAACCTTCTTACGTTTTGAGCTTCGGCCTCGGGGTGCGGAAGGTTCGGCTTGAGTATCGTTGTCGGTTTGGGCCGGAGGATTGTCGACGTCGGTCTGTGCGTCGGTGCCACCGCCATTGGATCGGCGGCTTCCGGAGCGAGCTCGTTGCGCGGCCTTGCGTTTCCGACCCCGAACCGACCGCTCGCCGTGGGTGCGTTTTTGATGCCGGTCTGCAGCTGCTCAAACCATCAACAACAAATAACTAGAGCGGCAAGAAATTACCCACTGTACCACTCCCAGCCCTCGGTTGACCGGGAAACGTGGCCATGAGACGACTGCCGGGTCGAGCGAGGGCCCCCCGAAGAGGTAGCAAGCGGCCCATTCTCGGATGCGTTTGCCTTAAAGTAAACTGTCAGCTATAGCGCTTGAAATAGATCAGGAAAGCCTACTGGCACAGTTGGTGGTTCAGGTGTCGAAGCTTGAGTTTCGCTCTGTTGGGTGGCGGCTGCTGCAGCAGCGGCGGTGGCGGCGATACGATCCTTGACAGTCTTGTGAAGGCCACCAGGCATGGAACACCGAGTGAGAGCAAATAAGGCGGAGAGAACAATTGGACGGTGTAGCAGAGATGGATGTTGCCAGACCAAACCGGTGGTGATAAAACTGAAGGTGGGTGAGTGGGGAAGGCGAATTGAACGGCGATGAAAAGATGGGGAGACTGATCAGTTCAAGCTGTCCTTTAAATAAATAAATAAACCCCCAAAATGTGGGCTCACCTAAGTCACTGTGGACTTGTGCGTGGAGCCCCAAGTCCACATCAGCTGCGTCCATGCAGGTGCTAGTCCTGGTAAACGGGTAATAGTACATGTCCGGTTTCCCTGCACCTCAAAGCGGTTAGTCAAAGCAGGATGGCTGGGATTGAATGAAGTAAAGAATGTACCACGTACCACCAAAGCAACGGAGACGTGGATGGAAACACTAGCAAAACCAGAGACCAGGACCCCGCCGCCGCACAGAACATGCTGATAAAGAATCAGCGCAAATTGCTGGCCGGGATGATACTAAACCAACCAAGGCCCACTGAGACTTGAGTCGAAAACCAGGGGAGTCAGCTTCTGACTGAGTTCTACGTTGCTAGCACTTACGGGGAAAGTTATTTGGAATATTAAAGTGGGGCACAGGACCAGCTCTACGGTGTAAGGTGAGTCGCTGTGGGGAGCAAGACCGAACATAATCCTGGTAAGATCAAAGTTAAGCTCAACTCGGGCAGACGTCGGCGAGGAAAATACAATAGCTTACAAGTTTTATGTGGATAACTGTAGGGCGCCAGGCATCACAGCGATTAAGATGCCAAAAATTTTGTCGGTGGAAGCGAGGATTGGCTAGAAGAATTAAACGCTGAGCACAAAACCCACCACAATGTAAAATTAAGATACTTCGAAAATGATAGAAAACCGGTGAGTACAACATACCAAAGACTGGAACCCCAACGACAGCGCGGGGATTGCCAGAAAGCAGGATAGTATGGCCCCCGGCGCTGAAACAAGGTACACCGCTGGGCGCCAGATTGCCGGTAAAAATGCATGACATATAGATACCATGATGGAGACTATTGCAAAGTGGGTATGATGCGGTCTGGTTTAAAGCAAAAGTTGCGCACCGGGCATTTGTAGCACCAAGATCAGGCATATATGATTTGGTTGTGAGGCGGGAATTTCGGTCTTGATGGGCAAACAAGCGGGCGAGTCAAGCATGGAAAAGTGAGCAACCAATTTTGAGCGGAGTTTGGACAGTGTGCTATAACCGACTAGCAGAATCAGCCAACAGAGAAGGCGTAGAGTGGAAGCTACTGCGAAATCCAAATACCCACATTGTAACAAAAATTGTGGTATGGCGTAGTGATTGAGGTGGATAGGCCAGCTAGTGTCCTTCCGTGCCGAGTTTCATCAGTGGGTGGGAATATTAAGTGTGCGTGTGAAAGTTTTGACTCAGCATGATGAGATTACGCCGATGATCAATAGCAACCCAAATAGGAAAGAAACAACAGGTAGTGGAAAATCTGGTAAAACAATCATGCAAAATGATATAATGGGTTGCAAGCAAACGGAACCTACAGCATTTTGAGCCAGCCTTATTCTTGGGATACCCTTCGGTATACGTTGGTATGAGTAAATGGATGGAAGAGCTGGTCGGGTATGGAGCGCCGATAGCTGATGGGAGATACCTGAACAAGTATTACTGGGGTACAATGATCGGGCGCAATCATTGCCGAAAGCCGAGTGAGTGGAGCAAGGAACCTGAGAAAGAGAAAACCATACCGGATAGCGACGACAAAGCCATCTGGCTTATCCAAAGACTAAGGTTTGATGATGGCCTTTCCAAGTTGTGTCGAAGGCGGTGAGCTTGATTGATGGTCGAATATTAGTGCTTGAAGTGTGCGCGTGAATAATATTTCCGCCGGGCAGCGATGGTTAAGCCAATTTCAACATTACTGCTCACAGGCAACAATCGATTGAAACATAGCAACCACATATTGAATAAAAAAATCTAGCGCAATGATTTGGTAAGGGCACACAGCGTATTGCAAGTGGGTCGGACTTACAGATTTTGAGAATCAACCATACACTCGCACCCCTCTTGTCCATACCCCACTTGACTGAGTCGCTATGACCCGCTCAAAAGTCCTAGCATTACGTGCTGCCCAATACAACTTGTCCTTCTCATCCGAAGTGTCTATATCGTCAGCAAACGCTACTTCTACAACGACTAGACAAACAACCCACCTAGAGCGATGCCACCATTGCTTGAATATCGTCCCAGTCACGTCCACGTTACAGCACCATATTGCGGCCATGCCGAAGTGTCGTACAATGGAGCAGGCAATAGCTGAAGCCAGGCGGAGCAAGCGTGCAGCGCAGCGCCAAGCAGAGCACGACAGTGACCCCAGCGCGGGGGAGGGAGTACCTGGAGACGATAGATCAGAAGTAGTTCAGTCGACACCAACTTCAGCACAACCAACCGCAGCAGAGCAAGCTCCAGGGGCGACCCAAGACTCAACAGGGGAGCCTGCGCGCAAGCGCCGTAAGGTGACCGTTGAGACGGTTGGCGATGAGGACGCACCGAGGGCAGTAGACCCTCAAAGAGCCCCCCCATCTAGTCGACCAGCGGCAACTGCTTCAAAAGAACAAATCCCAGCAAGCTCAAGCAAGCGCCGTAACGTAACCATTGAAGAGGTCGATGACGAGGACGCACCGAGGCCAGTAAACTCCCCCGGACCCTCCCCATCAAACCAGTCTCCCTCAGTTGCCCCTGCGGCCCGTGCACCGGTCCACCCCAGACCTGGACCATCAAATACCGGCAATTCAGCACCGCGGTCGCCGAGTCGCGCACCTGCGCCGCCAAGACGCCCTGGCTATCGGGAAGGCGGAGGACTACGTCGGTGGAAAGGCCTATATGTCAAGGATTTTCCAGACCCGTTGGCCGGTGCTCCTATATCAAGTGCCCGAGCTCCCGAACTAGATCTAAAGGCACATATGAAGGCTTGCGGAGACCTTGGAGACCCGTATTATTTTGAGACAGCCGAGTTGTTGATGACGTCGGGAATGACAGACGCAGCAAAAGAGCGCCATATAAGGAGTACATTGGTAAGCAAACAGGCAAACTCGTTGAACTCAGAGAGCTTACAGAGGCATAGTATCGAGGACAGACGCCGTGGTCGAATGTTGAACAACTGAACAACGATATCGACAAGCTGCTACATGGCCCTGAATTTCAGTCATATCAAATTGACATCTTTGATGGCCACAAGGTTCGCCCACAGTTCATGGTTGCGCGCAACGTCATACAGGGGATTGCCGATATATTAGGGAACCAGGCGCTGAAGAAGTATTTTGTGAGTGCGCCGGAGAAACACTATACGTCGGCAGACAAGAAGGAGCGAGTTTATAGCGACATGCATACAGCGAAGTGGTGGTGGGGTCAGCAGGTAAGCATCTGTTGTTCGTCCAGCAAAATTGGGAGGCGGCTTACCGGGGGGTATAGAAAAGGATGCGCGGGAAAGGCGCGGTTACTATCGTGCCCACCATGTTCTCGTCCGACAAGACAACACTCCCCATTATGTGTGGCGGCCAACAGGTTTATCCCCTCTACGGGACCGTGGCAAATGTGGTTAAAAACGGCAGGAGCAAAACATCAAATCGAGCAATGGTCCTGATTGGCTTCTTACCTGTGGACGAGTTCGAGGACATCCAGGATGATAACGAGCGCCGGCGATTAAAGGCCGAGTTAGTTCACCGAGCGATGGAGATTATCATGCGGCCGCTCAAGAAGGCATCGGAGGAAGGCGTAGAGATGTGGTGCCCGGATGGTCGCCTCCGTCGCGTTTATCCGATGGTGGCCGCGTACATGGCCGACTGGCCCGAGCAAAATTTACAAGCTTGCACCTCGGAGGGGAGCTGCCCGGTATGTAGCACAGATTGGGGGGCCCGAGGGGGCATTGCGCGGCCTGCACCACTGCGCAACCATAATGAGACGTTGGCGGCAATACGAGCCTACTCTGTACACAACGATCTCGGTGAGCTGAAAGAGCTCCATCTCAAACCGGTGTGGCCATGGTGGGGAGACTTACCCGACGTTAACCTGGCAACTTGTTTCACGCCTGACCTACTCCACCAGCTCTATCAAGGCGTCTTCAAAACCCATGTCGTGAGATGGCTGAAGCATTTGGTCGGTGCAAGCGTGTTGGACGAGCGGTTCCAGGCACTACCGATGACCGAGGGTATGCGGCGCTTCGCGAAGGGTGTGACGGGGGTGCGACAGTGGACGGGGCGTGAGAGTAAGGAAATGGTTAGCCAAATCTTACCTATCGTGCTAGGTACCGTAACGCCAGAGGAGGGACAACTCGTTCGGTCACTCGTCGACTTCATTTTCCAGGCCCACGCATCTAGCATGACCGATCAAGATATTGACGACCTAGAGCGCGACCTACACCTGTTCCATGAGCTCAAAGGGCTGCTCGTAGCGAAAGGCTTTTACCAGGATGAGAGCCGGTACAACCGCATACCCAAAATCCACATGCTAAGCCATTACACCTACTTCATCCGCCAGCTCGGGACTCCAGACGGATACGACACTGAAGCGCCCGAGAGACTCCATATCCAATATGCCAAAATCCCGTGGCGGGCGTCAAACAAGGTACGGCCGCTTCCGCAGATGCTAAAATACATTCAGCGTCAGGAGGCGGTACGAATTCAACGAACTTACATGGACCGGTTCTTGGGACTCGAAGAGGAAGACGAGGACGAGGATGAAGACGAGGAGACGATAGAGATTAATGCGGAGTGTGCAGGTAGTAGTGCGGCGGAAGACGTTGGCGAGGTTGGATGCGAGGATGTTGATGTCAGCAAGGTACCGAGTTACCCTCGCCCTAGGCGCCACATAGCCGCAAAGCCGACCAAGCCGAAGATGCCGATCAAGGATGTTGCGCGGAAGTATGGCGCTCCAGAGCTACTCCCGGCAATAACCGCCTTCATGACTAATCGGCTCGGCCTGCCGGAACACGATGTCCAGCTAGCCGAAACCATCAAGATCGACGTTTGGCATAAACTTTACCTCTACCACCAGCCCCTCGCGTTTGCCCCCCTCGAACGCCTTCGCCGCGACGTTGTGCGCGCTGGCGTGCCCATCCCCTCCACCGACAGTCGCCGCCACGCAGGGCGTTTTTGGGATACTGCGTTATACCGTGAGCAACCGAACCGATTCTGTGAGTACTCACGCCGACTTTTCTGCCCTAATCTCATTGCTCACACTGGGTGGACATGGCTTCATTAGCTTCACGGACTGGGCATGCGGACGGAGAAAAACACGGAATGCAACGTGAGTTTTTATTATTATTACTATTTTGTCTCACTGTTTTTGGTTCCTCGGCGCTGAACTCCCTCTCCTGTGGCGTTTACTCACGCAGGGTATCGTGCTGGTCGAATTCGAGCAATATTCACACTGCCTGGTAACCTCCAACGGTACTACGCTGGTCACCTTGCGTACGTCGAGGCGTTTAAAGCATTCGATTCCAACGTGTCTCCGTTTTCAAAAATGTGGGCTACGCAGCCCGATTTTGATTCTCGTAACCGGCGTCGCGTCCTCGTCATGCCAGTGACCGAAATTGATATGGCCTGCCACCTTCCCCCGAAATTTCATCGCCTCCCCGAAAACTTAAAACTCGCTTCGTGCACCGATGTTACCTCCGTCAGCCCCTATTTCTGGCTGAATCACTATTCCAATCATTTCATTTTCCAGCTGGTTCAGCACTGGTGGCGCACGCAGCCAACGTTGCCTCAGTTGCAGCGACATATACGCTAATAATGTGAGTACCAAAATTTATACGATTGTCCGTGTTACTCTGGTATTTAATTCTTTGTGCTAGTATGATGTGACGTGTTAACCGGCTCGCGCTGGTGACCATGCACGCATTTACAATACAATACAATATTGTTATCCTAGCGTACCCTGCACTATAGCTTGTTCACTCGTACATGTTCATTAATCCTGGCTTACGGCACAAGTTATGGAAGTGGATATACATATATTGATGACAATGTAGCTAAAATACGTTGCTGAAAGAAAATATTAACGCGCTCGAACATGAGTACGAGACATACGGTAAACTAGCCGCAGCACGGAAACGACATGCTGGCAATGGGTAAAAATATACATGCTTGCGGTAGCAGTCGTGTTAGAAAGAGGCGGGGGTAGACACTGGGATATACGACGCTAGAACATGCATCGAATGTTGATGCGCCGTGGTCGAATTGACATGCCGGCGTTCACGTATAAATGACTTCTAGGACGATAGTGCGTTAGACGAGTCAGTCAAGAATAGGACATTAGAGCGCGTTTACATACCGTAACGCATGCCAGTTAACGTGGCCGGGCGCAGTTGATAGGGACGGGCGTGGCTAGGGTCGGGTGCGGGCGGGGGATGTATGTAATCGTAGGTGGATGGTTTACCCGCCACTGTCGCTGCCTGGCGGGATCGTCTGTGGTATACACGAGCGCAGGTGAGCAAGGCAAGCGCGGGCAGGGCGTGGTGACCAACGGGTTGGTTCGGCCTCGTGCATTGGGTGTGGCAAATCGTAGCATGCAGCTGTGCGCAGGCAAGTTGAAGCGATGGAGACAATCAGCGCGGGAGCTGGGGCGGCCAACAACCACTCACCAAGACTCCTCATATCGGCTGCGCGCGATCAACCCAGGCGCGCGTAGACGACGTGTAGGCGGACGCAATTGTTTGCCTGCAAAAGCGTGAGTACCGCGCGATACCACAGGATATCGCACCTGGGCATGCTCGTTCACGAGCGATTGCTGACGCCGGCGCGGCATAACGTTGGCCGCGTTTGAGCTGAGGTAAGGACGAGAACGTTGGCGAGAGCATAAGCAAGCAGCGGAAGGTGACGGCATAGCAAAAGGAAACGAACCTTTTGCCATGCGCAACAAGAGTGGCGGGGGTGCTACGCGCAAAAAAACCGGTTGAACGCGTGTATCACAACGGGTGCAGCGGCTGGGCCACGGATGCGGAACAGGGCGCACACCAGGTGGCAGAACGCCGCGTTGGTGCTCCCGTGTGTCAACATCGACCTCAGACAACAGATGGACCTGTACGTACCACTCGAACATGTGTGCGCCTCGGCCTGCTACGAGGATCTCCCCAGCATTTGGACTTTTGGACTCAGGCGGGGCGGGTCGTTCTCCGTCGAGTACAAGCGGGGTCGCGCCACCCGGTAATGAGGGCAGCACCGTGGGCAGGCGGTCCGCGATATGAGAAGTCGGTGTGGTAGGCGGACGGCGGACGAGCCTTGTACGTGTGACACGTGATGTGGCCCTCGTACGACTTTCTTCACCTGCACGCCACTCGCCTCGCGACAGTTCTTGCACTTGTCATGCCGCGAGCTTCGCCTCCGCTCCACCGACCCTCAACGTGTCGCTGTTTAGCACCGCCGCCACTGGTCAGCACACACACAACCCGGTAAGTGCTTCGTCAACCGTCTCGCTGATCACGACGCTAACGTGCCACCACCACTCGACACGTCCGCCTCTCCATCCGATGAAACCACGGGCACCTGCGGGTGGTGAAATAGAGCAGTGAGTCGCATTCACATATTCAAAAAAAAGAAAACGATAGATATCTGATTTCGCGTGCTATAAGGATGCTGGGATTGCGTAGCCCCGTCCTCCAGCGTCACCCACCGGCCCGCCGCAATACTTGCCTGCGGTGCTGAGCTCGTCCATGCGTCCCAATACTTGGCCTCGCAAGCGAGCTCCCGGTCTGGTGACCATTACTCTCTTTTTTTTCTTTTCTTTTTCTTTTCTCCCCCGGTTCATCGTTCCCATGTCGGATAATCTTCCGCGTCAACTGCCGCCGGACTGGTTCCTTGGCGACCGTCTCTCGCCGCCGCCACGTCTACCGGGAGAGCGCCGGTTTCACCAACCGCTCGATCTCCAGACGACCGATCAACAGAAGAGACGGTGGCGCGTCGAGGTTCGGCGCCGATGTCGCGAAGCACTCAATAATGTCAGTGCGTATCATTTTTTTTCGCCGAGTCCTCTTTGGCTAAGTTGCCGTACTCAGCATGGGTGCCCGACCACTCCTTTGCCGAGCACCAGGCTCTAGCAGACCAGGGCCTCCCTAAGGCCGACGACCCCGGATGGCGACGGGGTCCGCTGATCGAGTTGAGCGGCCAGTGCGCATCGGTTGTCGCGGGGGCCAATGATGCCTCGGTTGGTCTCCTATACATCCCTAATCTGCTTCACGGCTCAAGCCTGGTGAGTCTTCTCGTCCAGCTTCCGTTGAAATTTCTTCTTGTTGATTCCCCGGTTAGGTCAATTTCACGCAGGCCACTATAGACCACATGCCGCACGACATCCCGGTTCACAAGCCGGCTGCGTGGAAAGTGCGCGCTCGCAACGTCGGCGATGTGCATCGGTACGACCTTGGTGTTTCGGGGGATTGCCACTACGGGCTGTGGCACCCTCAAGGTCACCAGGTAAGTTGACCGATCCCCGAACATAGGTTCATTCACTCACTGGTCCTCCAAAGTACTCGGACTTGTACAACGCGACCACCGACACGCTTCGACACAAGACGAACGAGCAGTGGACGAGCCGGATGCGGTTCTTCAAGGCGAACGAATCGGTTGACGACCGAATCGACTATCTCATCGAGTTGCTTCGACCGGAGCTCGCAGCCGCTCTCAAGCAGGCTCGCGAACTCGTTCTGCAGCACCCCGGCGTTTTACCGCTCGATCCGGTCTGGTGTACACGGTTCCTTGGACGAGCCGTGATCGTCAACCGGCAGACGGGCGAGCACCTCGACCGGATGGGCGTTCGCCGCGCCTGGGATGTTATTGTAGCCGGCGGAGATTTTCATGGCGGGGGGTTCTTTTTTCGCGACATGAAGGTTCGGTGCCCGTTCAGACCGGGTGATATGGTCGCTTTTGACGGCACCGCTCAACGGCACTCGATTGAGGGGTTTACGGGTACTCTCCGTGTCTCGCACGTGTATTACATCCACCAGTCGGTCTTGACTGAGCTCGGAATCGACGAGCGCATGCCTGATGTCTACCTGTCTGACCTTGTTTCTCGCCTTGCTCGGTTCGAAAGACAAGCTCCCCTGATGAGCTGCGCTCTCCCACCTCGCTTCCAGAAGCGCCGTTATTCAGAGGAGCCAACTGCGGACTCTTCGTCCTCGAGTGTATGTAAGCGATTCAAGTTCTTGAATATTTCTGGATAATCTGTTTTTTTTTAAAAAATATTTCGCTATTGCATGTATTTAGTACCTGTATTTAATTTAAATAAATATATTACGAATCAAACTGTTAGCTATGTATCCAAAATAAGGCTTTATGTCTGGATTAGTAATCACATAGTGGATTGTGTCAGCAATAGAGCAACCGTTGCCACGTTCATGGTGCGAGCCCTTTGCTCTCCATCTTCGTTCACGCCCATGGAAGATTCACAAACCCGCATTTTTGAAGCAGGCTCCAAAACTCTAACGACAAGCGACTGTACTTTACCTTCTTTCAATTTGTGATTCTCACTCTCTTTCTTGTGTTGACTACTTTCATTGGATTATCGCCTTATAAATCGTCTGTTTTCTTCTGGTTCTCGTCTTTCGGTTTAGATCTCGTTCCCAACTATGTCCGGCGCCTCCTTCGCCTATATTGGCGTTCCCCTACAAAAAGTCAAAGAGGTTTAGTTTGGTATCCTTTCTACAGAGAAATCGTGAGTTGGCATCGTTTTTTGTTCGATGGCTACATGTGTTGGAGCGGCGCTGATCCCCTTCCCGCGTACAGAACGCGTAGTCAGTATGCGAAATCGATCAAGTTTCCTGGGGTGTTAGAGGAGGGCACCGGCAGTGTAAAAGCGGGTGGCATGACGGATCCCCGCTTGGGAACCCGAGGCATAGCGCCGGGATGCCCTGGTCGTTTTGGCCACATCAAACTTGCGTGACCTGTTTTTCCATATCGGTACGCCAATACTTGCAGCGTACGCGCTACTGTTTTGACGATTTTTGAACATCTTCTCAGATTTCCTCAAAACGAAGATCCTCGAGTGCATCTGCGTAAGTTGTGGGAGGCTCAAAACTGACACTGTGAGTCCTCCCTGAACGGTCACTCTCCTTCTACACCCCCACCTCTTGCCTTGTGCAAACCCATTCATTTTCTGGGGGCTCTCCGCGTCTCCTCGGTGTCGGTGATCACGACCTCGCACCGTGTTATTGGATCGTTGATCCTCGCGGCTATGTGTACTTTTCATGATCCAGTTCTCCTTCTTTTATCTTTATTTATTGCGCGGTTCCGTTCTCCCATACCACGCCAATCCAATTTCGTAAGAATGTGTTGTTGACGGTTCTACTCTTGGCTATGCTACAGGATCTCTTCGGCGGATGATATTTACAGAACGATACGCAATTCGCTGAGAAAATCAGACCCGTCCGAGATCCTAAGAAGCAGATGACGCTTGTCTAGGCACACTGCAAGGGCCAAATGATTTGCGAGGCGGACGAGACCGAGGACGAGGAGGGTGCTGGAGCTGCGCCCGCCAAGGTTGGCCATGACGGTTGCGGGCACATTCAGCCTCTCATTGGCAAAGAGGGCCTCAAGCTCTTCCTTGTTGATAAGAAAGGCTGCGCAGATGATGACGACCCGGTACGTAGACGTGTTTTCTCACAGCCTTGCATCCAAATCGATTTACACGTGCGAACCTGTAGGACGGTCGCACCTCTCAGCCCGAAAAGAGGTTATACCCCGCGTCAGACATTTACAACACCTTGAAGAAAATCCCGGATTCGGACCTAGCTCTCCTTGGACGATCCGAGGAGCTTGCGTGGCCGGACTGGATGATTCTGACGGTGCTTCCTGTACCGCCACCACCGGTCCAACCGAGTATCTCTGCTGATGGTGGAACGGTGCGCTCCGAGGACGACTTGACGTACAAACTAGGGGATATCCTCAAAGCCTCGATCAACGTCCGACGATGGGAGGAGGAGGGTTCCCCCGCGCATGTTGTCTCCGAGTTCGAGCAGCTGCTCCAGTTTCACGTTGCGACCTATATGGACAACGACATTGCCGGCACTCCTTAGGCGTTGCAAAAGTCCGCACGACCGGTCAAGGCCATTCGCGCTCGTCTCAAGGGCAAGGAGGGTCGCCTTCGTGGTAACCTGATGGGGAAGCGTGTCGATTTTTCCGCGCGCACGGTCATTACTGGTGATCCCAACTTGATGTTGGACCAGGTTGGCGTTCCCCGAAGTATCGCGATGAATTTGACGTATCCGGAACGAGGTATGTACCTTTGCGATCCTTGTCGTGGCGGTGATTGATGGTCGTTTGCTTAGTCACACCTTACAATATCGAGTGGTTGCAGATGCTTGTGCGTAATGGACCTCGGGAGTATCCTGGCGCGCGATATGTCGTACGCGATAGTGGCGAGCGTATCGATCTTTGGTACAATAAACGCGTGGACATGTCGCTGCAATACGGATGGATTGTTGAGCGACACCTTAAGGATGGAGAGTGAGTAGCACTGCAACAGAGAGTTGCGATCGTGTGCTGATCTTCATCTCAAGCTACGATTTGTTTAACCGACAGCCCAGTCTGCATAAGATGAGCATGATAAGCCATCGTGTCAAGATTATGTACTTCTCGAGTGAGTTTGAGTTTCTATTCGGTGTTGGAATGACGCGACTGAGCTCCGTGTTAGCATTCAGCTTGAACCTTTCTGTGTAAGTTACCGCCGACGTTCGATGAACGTTAGGTGTTCACCTGTTTGTAGCACTCCTCCGTATAACGCCGATTTTGACGGTGACAAGATGAACATACAGTAAGTCCTGTTATTGTCATCCGTTGGGTTAGTATTTGACTAGTATTTGTTAGTATTCCGCAGAGTGAAGAAACTAGGGCTGAACTGAGTCAAATTGCTTGGGTGCCTCGACAGGTTAGCAGTGCGCTGTGATTATTTTGCCCGTATAGTTAAAGTGCATCTAGATTATCTCCCCTCAAGCGAACAAGCCCGTCATGAGCATCGTGCAGGATATTCATCGCGGCATTCGCAAACTTACACTGCGCGACACGTTCCTTGACTGGAATTTCGTCCAAAACATCCTTCTTTGGGTGCCCGGCTGGGACGGACAGGTTCCAACCCCCACAATCCTGAAGCCCCAGCCTCTCTGGACCGGCAAACAAATCCTCTCGATGTGTATCCCCTCCGGTATCAACATGCACGCTCCCGACGAGAATCAGAGGACGTGTTGCTCGACGGCCATGCGGTCACGACTCCGGCTCCTGCCGAGCTCGCTCGCAACAACATGCGCAATAAGCTACCGCCGATCCCGTCGAGCGTGCCGGCCCGTCAAGCCATGGTTTCTATGTCCAGAGCGCCCCCATTGCCGACTGCTCGGCCCGCTTTGCGACAATCTACCCACCCCCTCGCACGGGAGTCCTCGTTCTTGTGTCCACGCGCCTTTTATTTTTTATCTTCTCGCCGGTATCGCCCTGCTCATTGCAAGCCACCAGGGTTCGCCACATGGCGGACTCACGGCACCGATGGATCCGAAGGCCCGTTCCCCGACTCACACGACACGCCCGCTTGCCAACGAGCGTGCTTCGACCAATGAGGCTGGCTTTGGCCCCTCAATATGCCTGCGCACGATCCATTGGTCTCCGACCCTTCTTCGATGGCCAGCTTGCCCGAGAGTCCGAAGCCGCGATGAGAGCGCCGGCGTGCCTTGATGCACCAGGACGTGTTGGGAGAGCAAGCCGCGAAGCAACAGCCAGCCGGGCAGGGAGCGTTGCTGCTCGTGCAGCGTACGCCAAGAAGTGGAGTGGGGTGGCTGGATCCACAAAAAAGCAAGAAAAATTATGCCACGTCAAGTTTTTCCGATATCGTATAGTCGAAGACTCTCACTCCTGGAATGGCGGGTGGCAGCTATGAAGGGTTAAACCGAGAGGGAGCTGAAGCGGCCGGCCCGAGTCGAGAGTCGCCCGCACGGATTCTGGCTTAGTTTGTAACCAAAGTGCTGCGTCGCTCGCGCACGAGCATCAATGGCTTGCAGGTAGCGTTGGTTTCATTCGTTTGCGTTATGACCCACCCGTACTATTCTACGCCTTTCGTGTCCTTACAGATTTGTTTCATCGAATGTATTGTACCCACATCTTCCGCTTCAATACATGCCCTATCTCGCCTACCGCGCAAGCTGCAGCTCCCACCTTCGTTTTTTTCGTATATCCGGGTATCCATAGGCCGGAGGGGCCGGACATGGGACGCTAGTTAGAGCCACGTGGTTCTAGCTAACTTTGGGGCGGCGCTACCGCGCTACCCGCTACCGGCTCTAGTCCGCGCTAACTAGAGATCAACACTTTGGCTGAGTAGCCCCACACTGGCGCTAGTGCGTGCTACCGCCGGCATAGGGCATCTGCAAAATCGTAAATTCCCCTTGAGCGCTCATGAGCGCTCAAAACCTGCCTGAGCGCGTGAGCCACCCCCCCCTTATCTTAGGCACTCACTGATCGTATTATGTCGGCTTATTGATCGATCGTGATCATGTTATGTGCGGAAATCGGGCTCTCAACAGCCCGATATAGTGTCTAATTAGCCTCGGTGAGTGTACCTTCCGTGCTCATGGGGCTCGTGAGCCCCAGGTGTACTCATGAGCTCTGTGAGCGCCCGGTGGGCCTCATGAGCCTCATGATCACCACCCAAATTTGGGAATTTATGATTTTTCTTTTTTATCCGACATTCATAAACATACGGGCTATATACGAGTATCGCATTCAACATGGATTCTTCTATGTACATTTTGTATACAGAACGCGACGAGTAGGAACTCGGCGCTGTTGGTAAGCAAAAACTGACCCCAAGACGCTGAGGATACGTTTGTAAGTTTAGTTAATGATGGAGCACGAGGGGGGGGGGCGTACGGATCGACGGCCGCATTGAGTTTTAGTTCGCGATAAACCTCGTCGATATGTACAATGAGGTGTCAATAGCTGTTGTTAACCGATATTTAGGGGTACGTACCGTGAATATACTTGTGATTGAGGGATATAATGTGCAAGCGGGCTATTGTGACACTATCAGCTTCGAAACCGAGATAAACAGATGGCGTACCAGCTAGTCCATCGCTAAGTTATGCGATTGGGCTTGAAGCGAAGTGGGATGCGACAATATTGTGAGTCAGAGATGGGGCGAACGGTGGTTTACGGTGGGAGTTGGGAACGGGAGGGGTGTAGAAGGGGGCTTGAAGATATGGTCGAGTATCAGACCACGTTTGGGGCTCGAGATGCGCCGTGGACGGTAGAATACCGTAGAACTCCGCAACCTAGATTACCAAACTCTGCGTATCGCATCGATCCGCAGCACTGATCCTGGAGCGATCAGTTCCACGGCCCTTTTACGCCCGGCGACACAGGTTATTTACGACATCTCTCCTCTTCCTCGCCACCTCGACGTCTCTCCCCACCGTGCAGACCATAGGTGCGTCAAAAAACTCGCCTTAAAACTGTGGTAGCAATGGCGAAACACACCGTAGCGATGTGTTGTGTACAATAGGTGGGTAAAACATTCGTTAACTCGTTTATTAGCTCGTCGGTTCCGCTGATCTTGATTTCCGAATCGGCGCGCTGTCACTTGCGTAAGGTTTGGCGCCGTCGAAATGGTGTATCTCTTTACAGCGCGTCAATCGTTAGCAACTTGTCGATGTTCTAGGAGTGATATTCGATTGTATCATACCCATGTAATTACACGAAATGACATAAGATTTTGCCGTTATTCTGTGTGCCAACAACGGATATCTCAACGCATACTAAGTTTATACGAGTCACGAAGCTCAATGAGACTCGTGAGCCCCGTATATGAGCGTTTGAGCCCAAATGAGCACCATACCGTGAGCTCATGAAGCTCATGAGCCCGATATAGGAACGCTCAAGAGACTCATGAGCCCCGTATAAGGATGCTCATGAGTATCATGAGCGCCGATCGAGTCAATGACACCCCATGAGAAAAAGTCATGTACTCACCGAGTGCTCTGTGGCGTTAAACGAGTGCCCACCACAGGCCGGATTCCCGATGAGAGAATTCACTTTTGCAGACAGGATGCCACTACCGGTTCTCCTGCGTGCTCGCGAGCGTGTTCTCCCGAGTGCTAAGTACGTCAAGAAAAACCTCCCCTTTCATTAAGATCTGGGGTTTCAATTTACCTGAATTCAGGCCGTTTAGCAAATTTAGCTGAATTTAGCTAAATTGACCTAAATTCCATAAATCTGGTGCCAGAAGCCACCAGACATGCCCTAAGCCCTCCCAGCATACACTAGTAGGCCAAAGAAGTGTTTTGAGACAGATCTGGCACAATTGGAAATTCCTAAATCCAGGGTAAATTTAGGTAAATTTACCTAAATTGAGGACCCCCCCAGGCAAATTTAGGTAAATTTGGCTGCACGAAAAGGGGGGGGTCGTTAAAGTTCTAAATCCCT
>WSTJ01000079.1:0-47108 GCA_019623705.1 Ceratobasidium sp. 428
AGGTTAGGCCCAGTGGATCCAGAGCACTCCTGATCACTCCTCAGTTCCCTAATTGGGTCAGGAGGGCTCAGGAGCCAGATAGGTGGGTCAGGAGAGGTCCTGATACCCATAGGTGGGTCCAATGGACTTTAATAAAAAGTGGGGTAGCCAGGATCCCTCCAAAGAACTCCCCACTCAGCCTAGTTTTTGCTGATGTCTGACAGGCGCTGTTTGGGCACCTCCAGAACGTAACTTTGCTTGAGCCAAACAAATCCCTGACAAAGCCCAGAGAACATTTGCTATTGTGTGTGTTAGGATGCAGATCAATTCTAGAACCTTGTTTGGCTTACCAACTATGGTATTTAAATGTTCTAGAACATCTATCCCTCTAACCATATCCATAAAAACTTTGTGTTCAGCTTTGACTGAGGCTGACCTGAGCACATGCAACATCACACAAAGACATTTTGTATCAAATTTGACTATATATTCACTAGTTGATGCTCCACAAGTAGATCAAAACTAGGATCTAGACCAAGGATCAACAGTAGATAGGGGTACAAGCTTCAGGCACACAGAGTGCATTGGTGTTGCTTTCTTCAAATCCCATGAAGTTACTTTAGATTTTGGACTGTGAGTGCTACTAAATGCTACCACTTGAATAGTGCCTAGTTCTGGCAATGTGGTGTCTTCTGTGGAGAAGAATGATGTCCAATCAGTGATCAGATTAAGGCCAAATAATCATGTATTTTATATCTTTCAGAGTATCTCTTGGTTTCACCAATGAACATAGTAGTCAACTAAACACCCATAGCTGTAACATGACATATTTCTGCTCTCTGTGATCATTTTGTTTGTATATAGTTGAGAATATGTGAATACAATTATTGCTGTTATTACACCTTTGAGTTCTATTCATTGATATATATCACTCAATGGCATCAGACTTTGTTTTACAGTATAAATTGGCAATGCAGATAAGCCAGTATTGGTGTTTTGAGAACCAATCTGGGCAATCAAAGCTTCAGAAAGGGAGAAAAAACAAGCAAATAGTTTGAGTTGAGTTGTGACTCTTGTCACTTGATATATTTAAGTTGTACCTGGATTTGGCTGTGCTACTTGGGTAGATGCATAGATCATAACAGTACTTTGACTCAAACTCACCATTACTAAATTCAAATGTACCCAAATCACTTCTAGGAAGACAGCCAAGAAGAGTTGTGTAGTCTTATACAATGCTGAAGTACATGGCATCCCCACTATAATACCATTGATTCCAATGTATCTCATCACCCCGTCCTGTGTTATACCTCCTTGTTGTTGTTTCATCAATGCCTAACACTTGTCTTTAAAGTAAGCTCCATATGCTGCAGTTTGAACCAACCCAATCCCTGATTACAGTGGCGGTCCAAACTGTTACTCTGCGTGAGCTGGATGACTGTCCTCCAATTGACATTGTTCTGTGCTCCTCGTTGACCGTGGTGTTGATTGTGGAGAAGTGTCTAACATCTGTAAGTTGCATTATGTTATTTATATGTTTGTCAATGCTAATACGTTTGATACCTTAACAGCAGACCTGGAGAATGAACCTATGTCTGAGTCAAGTGAGATTGTTACTGTTTTGGGACAAGGTAAATTGTATGCTAAATGCACTCATATGGTATCATTATGATGGATTTGTATAGATAAGCGTGCGTTAAGTCTCTTAACATAAGCAAAGATGCTCTTGAATGTTACGAATATGCACCTCAGCACAAAGGCAAAGGACACTTCTAGTGTAGCCGCCCGGCGCTTATTACTTATCCACAAGCTATCATACACGATCTCGAGGCCCACACACTTACACCCACATATACCTACAGTTTAGCATGTTTACATGGTCAGATCACTTGCACTGCATGCAACACAGCCTCCCACAGCTTCCACAGTCCACAGTCACTGTGCAATTCACAGCTACCAGCAGTCCGCAGTGCACAGTCACTGTGCAATGCAGCCTTGCACAGTTGATCATAGCTTTGCACAGTTGCCCGCAGTAGGCATACTGTTGTGACCTTGTCACTGTCTCTCTCTGTGGTCTCCTTAAGTGGTGGCTACGTTGTCTTTGGTGTCAAAAGTGTGTTTTGTGTCTAGTTACAGTCTACAGTGTAGGTCTCAATGGTGGTTGACAAGTATAAAGCAAGCTGGGGCCTCCAGGCTTGCTTTGGCCTTGTTATATACCCTGCCATAGGGTGTGAGTCATTCCGTTCTGCAGTCCGCAGTATTGATTGGTCACGTGTACTCCGTGTTGGTCATGTGTGTCCAGTAGCTGCGGATGTGCAATGAGCAAGTGTGTCACGTGTGTTCAGGGACAGCCTTACATAACTCGCTCTTAGGTTGTTGCGGCTCCGAATCTTATAAGAGCCGCGCTTAGTCCTAGGGTCATGTGACAACTTCACGGGGTCACATGACAACTTGCTCCTCGCTCCTCATTAGAAAGGAGAGATGTTTGAGGAGTGACGAGGTAAGCGCTGAGGCAAGCGCCGAGTAAGCGCTGAGGTCACGTGATCGGAGCGGGTGACTTGTGTATGTGGCCCGGATCCTGTGACAAGCACCAAGATCACGTGATAAGCACCGAGATCACGTGACAACTCACTCCTTGCTCCTCATTACAAAGGAGAGATGTTGGAGGAGCAACTTAGCTAAGCGCCTAGATAAGCGCCAAGGTCACGTGACCTTATTTGTAGCATTTACGACTCTGGAGAATATGCTACAAATCCTTATTAAATATCCTTGCTCCGTTATGACTGTTGTCTGGGTTATAACACATACAGTAATTGAGTTGGTGGAAGCAGAATGTTTGATCCTTACTATAGCCATGTCTCTCATGTATATAAAAAGGCCTTCTGAGGCCGTTGAATGCACCAATCTCTTTACTCTCACTTGCCATTGCAACCAAGACTTGAGCCCTGCTCGTCTCTATGTAGCTCTAAGTAGACTCACACGCATACATCCATGAGCAACCGTTGCTTTGCATCACCCACCTACTAACCTTTGAAGCGTCACTAAGTCCAGGTAAGCCCCCCAATATACCAGGTTGCCTCTGACAATAGCACACTCGGGTGAACACCAGCCAAACTCAGTTCACAGTGCTTCAATATATCGACACAAGGTCCTTTGCATATACCAACAGCCAAGACCTACATCTTGTCCTATGATAGTGCATCTCCCATGAATTCTCTTACTTACATAACTACTGGTCCTCTCACATACAAGCTGAGCATTGGATCCTATGCCCCGCTATTTGTTTCTTTGATTAGTTCACAATAGCTTCATCAAACATCTGTTACCATTACTGTCTGGTTGTATCTAACAGCTACTGTACTCTACTAGTAGTTACCTCTATTCTCACTACACATTGGGTAGTAATCTGCAACATTGAAGAAGTGTCACCTGCTATACCACAAAAGACTGTATGCCACAGCCTACAAGATGAAATCACACTGGGCTGTGGTATTGCTGAAGCAACAACTGCTAATGGTTCTCCGTTGACAATTTGGCTCACTCCCCATGAGGAGACAGGCCATTTGGCTATTGAACAAACAATGGACAAAGTGCGGGTTTCTCAATATTGTCTGTGGATGGGTGACTCAATTAGGATCTTTTGCAGTTTTATATGGGTCCCAGACAGCAAGTTGAACAGTGCAACGCTGCAATGCAAGTTGGGTGCCCTATATAATCTTGTTGGTAGCGACAAACCAACCATTATAGGTTTCATAGGTATGGCTAGGACAGACAGATCCTCGGTGAATCCAGATGCAGACTGGAAGGTAAGTGACCCCATATACCTTGTTACTACTATATCTGTTGATTGTTCCCAGGTAGGTAATGGCAAATGCAACATACCAAACAAGATGCGTGTGTTCTATGTCAGTTATCACATCTAAGATCCCAATTGGTTGGTGGGATAAGAATATTAAAGGCACCAAACTCATAGACCATAATGCCCACAAATTGTCTAATGGTGCTACTGAGGGTCTTGGAAAAAATGTGTTTCTTGATCCAGTGCTTGGGGCTCTACATTTCAGGGCCCCTGAAACACAGAGCCACTATCTTGCTAGTGAGTTACTTATAATGACATGGACATTATTATGATACCATGTACTAATGTGCAAATGAACACAATCATGTAGCCCCTGCTTATGTCTGAAGGATGTAACAAGAAAGAATGTTTGCCCCCTACACCAGAAGCATGTTTTTTTTGTAACCATTTGGTCTATTTGTTTCACTCATGACATCAATTGCATTCACCTGAAACATATTGCTATTCCATGTGGGACTTTGGTTCAAAATTCACTTGAGCTGCGTTTAACCCTGTTGTAGCTAAAGGTCACGAACCCCAGCCACTTGAGGCCTATAGCTACCACCGTACATTGATTCATCCAAACCCAGTGTCTGACACCTTGCCGGGTGCCATTGTGTTGGTCTACTGCACACTAGAACATGTTCTGTTGGGTTCAGATGCACAACCCATATGGCAATTCAATGCCAATCTCACCAGGGTCCAGGTTCTCAAACAGCCTGATTTGGTGGGGACTGCTCAATGTAAATATGCTTATCAGTACAGTTGTAACACCTTGTCTACTAGTGAAAGTTTGTCCTCAAAAGTCTGGAGAACTGTCAAGACTCCTGTTGCCCTCATTCAAAATGTCTTGCACTGAAATTGAATATGTCAACTGTCTGAAGTATACACAATTCTAAAATTGCTTGTACAAATGCGCCTGGGTTGTTTGATGTGTTGTTGCTTCTGATATTACAAATAATGACTGGTGGATTGATAATTGGTTTGATATTTGTCACAACCCGTGAGGAAGTGAACCTGTGGATGTAGTTTTGAGTGCTTGGCAAGTCCAAATGTCTTAGAGCTTGCTCAACACACTGAAGAAGGGGGAAACGACGAGGTGAATTGTTCTTGGGATTAACCAGAACAATTCACACACTATATATATTGTAGCAAAGCACTAAGCGAACAGTGTACAAGTCACATGGTACAACTAAGCGAGCTACAAGCGAGAACAAGAGGGAACACATCTAAGCGTCGCTTGCACAAACGCAAGAGGCGATGGCAAGCAAGCGAGGGGAAGCAAGAAAACAGACATTAGACAATAGAAACTGCCAGCAAGGCAAAGAGCGACAAGAGGAATGCAGGAGGGGCAAGAGAACAAGGATGTCTTGATCTGAGGATCATGACAATATTGAACGTAGCATTGGCTGAATGTAACAATAAAATCATAAGAACACATTGTTTTATACTTGTTGTGGGTGGCTGTTACATGACACACAACCAAGTTTGACTCCATCTCTGTACTGTGATATGTACTGTGTTCTTGAACACAACCTCTGGGATTTCTTTCTGACTGGTACATGTTTATCTGACTTCATCATACGCGTTTTATGATAGCTTACATATATGGTTCACTGTATGTAGACATATATATATAAAATACTGGTGTTCAAACAGTGTATGATACGTGTTTTTATATCAAAGGACTCACTCAGAGTGTTGGTATTGATTAGCCTGTTGCCTAGTTATTGGTGTTAGCATGTAGAATGTGACTGTAGACAATCATATCTGTCTGATTGGTTGTAGTCTGGTGTGTTGTCTCTCAGATGCAAATTCATGGTAGAGTCTGGTATTTCAATACCCAGCTCAATCAGATCTATTTGTTTATCTGAAAAAGTTTGTGCAGTGCAAGATAAAAGTATAACGCTACAAATGTTGTATTGGCGTTGTAATCAATATCCAATGCAAACAAATCTCAATACAGGGCTGTTGAATTGATACATGATCAATCAAAAAGCCTTGACAATCATATTACCATCCTAAATCTCAACAGCTTTGTATTGGGTATGTTTTGTTTCAATAGTGTTTTAACTTCATTTCATTCATACATGTCATATCAGACGCAATCAAACTCAACAAACCAATCAACAAGAAACTGTTTATGAAGAGAAACAGATGTATACAAACTACAATTTAAGACTCAATGATTTCCTTTTTGATTTTCCTTCTTTTTATCAAATATTACATAGTCCCTATTGAACCAAATACTGTATGATCTACACATTGTTGCAGGTATTGTTAAAGTATGTACTAGTTCACTGGTGTAGTGGGGGGTGTAGACCAGGGTATCTGGCGCTAGAGCCAGCAGTCATGTAACATTTACATAAGATTGTGTATCTCATCTCTTCCACCATCTCTTGTGCCTACGGCATGTCCACTGTGGTGACAACTGTGGTAATTTCATCACAATACCTACAGCTTGGCTGATACCAAGCACCAGTGTGCTTCACGCACTCATCCACGTTAGCTAAGATTGAGGCTTTGCACCTTGCATTCAACACGTGTTTTTACATTTTTTTCAGATTTATTCTGTTTGGGTTTGAAACTTCCCCTCTTGTCTTACGTTCAGTAGCGCACAACATCAAAAGAGAAGCCAGTAGTAGAGCCCCAGCCGCACGGCAAGGACAGTTGCTTTGTACCTCATTCGATAACACTTGGTGCCCAGCCATCTGAGTCCAGCCTTTGCGCGTTGTTCACTGACGCGTTCCCTGAACCCACTTCCCTCATGGAACACTTGGTTTCTAGCCACTCAGCCAAAGCGTTGGATTTGCCCTCCCCTAGTTTATCCTCGCTCACTGTTGCCGACAGCAGTGACTCCACACCCGCAAGAAAGAACACAGAGCTACTGCCCTTCCCAAGCCCTGGTTTAGACGCGGTCCCGCACCCCTTTCAAACCCTGTCCACACCTACGCCAAACCCTCGTGCGCATTGCCTAGCAACTCTCACGCACCCCCTGCGCTCATCCGACTCAGGTGTCTCAAGCCTCTCCAAAACTGTTCTAGTCCCTCATCCTCCTACACCCAAACCACTCGCTGTACCTATTCAGCTGCTGCTCATCCTCTTGCCTCCAATCCTGACAATCACTTTGCAAACCGCACCCAAAATGTCAGGCAACAAAGACTTGTGTGCGGCACAATTGAATGTGTTGAAATTACCCCTCTTCAATGATGACATGGATCCAATATGCAAGGTCAAGTGGCGCCACATGTTTATTATAGCCATGCATGATATCACAAACAAGAAGTGAGCACGGCTTTGGGAAGATCATCTTGTCTTTGAAGGAGCAGCATATGATTGGTTTGACGTGCTTAAGAAGTCACCGAACACGGCAGACGTAAAGGACTGGGCAAAACTGAAAACTCATATTGAGAATCACTGGCCAACGCCAGTTTGCGACTGGCACATCCTTGCAGAACAGAAGAGACAGTGTTGGGACCATAGCGTACTCAAGATACAAGACCTCCTGGCCAGTTTAGCTGATGAAAGCAAGGCAGTCAAACTGCACGAGCTGTGGGCTAAGCAGCACTTGGCAAGGGGCAAAGATTGCGGCAGCGCCAATGCTGACTTGGTCAATGACACTCTCTGTCGTGCAATCTTGGCTTGGATGGTCTCAATGCTCCTTAAAAAAGCGCACTATGAGTCAGACTTTGCTGAACTCTGCAAGGATATTAGAGAACTCTCTTTGCGGGATATCTCTGACAGCTATTGGATGAGCCTAGTGGTGATGTTGATGCAGGGCCTCAGTATTGGCACAACTGTTGAGCAAACCCCCGCCCCAATCACGCCTGCCCCCATGGCACAGCCTCCTGCTAGCATTCTTTGTTGCTCATCCCCTGCAGTTTATGCTCCTATTCCAGCCCCATTGTTCTCAACCACTTCACAAGTGCTGTGTGTCTTGCTCAGAGTTACCTTTGCAGTGTTTCCAACCCCACAAATGCCGAATCATCAGGCGGACTGGCACATGCCACTGCACATGCCAGCAACTGCCACAGCACCACAGCCACCCCCGCAATCTCCAAAGCTGCACCCCTTGAGGGATCCCTTCCTGCCACTCGCAGCAGAAAATACGCCAGAGATGCAGGGCTGATACTGTGGCTTGGTGAACAAGTTCAAAACCAAGTATGGCAAGGGTTCTACACCTTTGCTTACGAGGCCGTTCCTGCTGTTGCCAGGCACATTTAAGCAGACCCAAGACATTTGAGTCAAGTGCGGGAGAGTTACACACACAGCGGTGCAGTGCAAAGCTAAAATTCTTGGATACCAGAGCAGGAGAGGAGCATGAGAGGTGCCATCTTGAAGTTGCTCAACCAAGCTTTGTGCGCTGATATGATGCCTGGAACACCTACAACGGGTCAACGCTTTGCGCAAGACGCATCGCAGTTGGAGGTCGAGGAAGATGACGATGCCCATACCAATCATTACCAGTTGAAAAACAAGGAGGGTTGGTGAGCAGAGATGCCTTGCTTGCTGACCTGTCGTGAAGAAGGGCCCAGTTGCAGAGTGTGTGCCAGAGCCGGGACATTTGAATTTTCATAATATGTCAAGAACTGTTTCCCTTTCTCCCAGTGTACGCTTCATGCATGCATTGAATACAGACTTTTATTCTCATTTCCCAGTTTTGGAGGTCATCAATCTCTATGGAGTCTTTCATCCAAATAATCACAGAAATAACCCATTCCGGGTTTGGGGGGAAGTGGCAAATAGTACAGACTCTGAACATGGACTCATTGCACGAGTAACTGTGGAGGGAGGTGCCATGCTATGTGTCATGGACCATGTGTTCTGGACTCAGGTGGAAGGAGAGCTTGGGGCATTAGCTAAGTCACCCATTGTATGCAGTATGGAAAACGGTTCATGTACACATCCTATAGGTCACGGCAAAGCTTTTGTAAAAGTCAGAGGAGTGTGGTTGTCTATTGAGTTTGAAGTTCTAGAATTGCAGGGCAACTACAAGCTACTGCTAGGGAAACCCTGGTTGAGGCAAGCAGGAGCCGTGCAGGTGTTTGGCGGCAACAAGCTCTTGATTGCGGGACCAAACAGCCTGATCAAGCTCTAGAACAAGCACCCACTTGATCTGCCAAGTGTGCTGGCAGACCCTGTCAATCCTGCACAGCCACCAGCTGCCATACCAGCAGAACAACCACCAACACTACCTCCTGCAATCAAAACCTATCTGGAGCAGGAGCAGGAAATGGAAACACCATACCGGTGAGCCCATTCCTTGTTGACACAGCTGGAGCCTCCGCCAAGAGCCACCGGAATGGGGCGACCAAACTGATGACCTGTTTTGGGTAGATGGTAGCATGCTGGCAAAGTTAAAACAGTGGACAAGGATTGAAGCAGAGTGTGCAATGGATGACAATTGGTTGGAGGACAGAGAGTAAACAAGTGTGGGTGGAGCCCATGTGTTGGTAAAGGAGAAAGAAGAGTTGGAGGACAAGTTTTTGGACTGGACGTGGAAATTGGCAAGCTAAGGGCAAGAGGAAATGACGCAGCACAAAATATCACTGACCAAACTATGCAAACAAGATGCGCTTGTCTATAGGGTCCACAAGCAACTAGAGAGAGCAAAGAAAGCACTGCAACGAGCTGAAGTGCCTGCAGAATTGCAAGTGCTCAAAGATTAGCACCCTTCAGCCCAATGGTGTCATGATCCTCAGATCAAGACATCCATTTCCTCTTGCCCCTCCCTCATGTGTCACATTTCCTCACCTGTTTGCTTTGTTGCTTAGCCCGCTTGTCGCTTATGTCGCTTAGTTCTGGCTTGTATGTCTTATATTCCGTCTCGCTTGTTTGCCGTTGCTTAGTAAACTTGTACAAGCAACACCTAGATGTGTCTGTTCTCTTCTTGCTTGTATCTTGCTTAGCTGTCGCTTAGCTGCTCTCTGCAATACATAAACAATGTGAATTGTTCTGGTCAACCCCTAGAACAATTCACCTTGTCCTTTCCCCACTCTACATGCATTCTCTAAGACATTTGGAGTTGCCTGAGTTCACTTCTTGATGGGTTGTGACAAACGGCAGGTACCTGTCTTGCCCATATCCTCCTCTGAGCGCGTTCAGGACCTGTTTTGCACAAATTGAGTAGCGGAAATTCTCTGCAAAGTCAAGATCAGAAATCACCTACAGCTGGAGCAGCAGAAGAGGGTGATGGACTTGGTGAGCAAATACACCAACATTTTTGCACTTTCACTGTTGGAAGTTTTGCCATAGATTTAACCAAGGTACAGCTTGATGTCCCCAGAGGATGCCAGCTTCTCTTGTCAGGCTGGCCAGAAGCAACTCACAGAACTGCAGCAACAATGGCTGTACAAGACGCTCAACAACATGGAGCAAGCCAAGATCATTGCAAAAGTCCTGCAAGACCAAGTTGCTGCAGTGCCTCCAACCAACATTGTCCCCAAGCTGGGTGAAGCCAAACTACCAATTCTTGTGGCCTACAAAAAAATGGCAAACAAGCAATGCAAACTGTACCGGCTCCCAATTGTGTGGCTAGACATCTATGTGGAGGGGCCGAAACACACTCAGGAAAAAAGCAAAACTAAGTACCGTCTTGTACATAATTTTGCTGCTATTAACAAGGTCACACAGATTAGAGAGTTCCCAATGGGCAATCTGCCAACCATGCAGCATAAGGTAGCAGAACACCGCTGGATTTCTGTTCTGGATCTCATGGCAGGGTTCAACGCAATTCCTATGGCTCCAGAAAGTGTTCCCCACACTGGGTTTTACGTCAACAGTCAAGGGTACTATGTCTACCTGCGGATGCACTTCAGGGAGAAACCTAATGGTACCTGTTGTGCATGGGGGAAGCCCACAAGACAGACATGGAGGAGAAGATGGATTCTACGAACACAACACACGTGACATATGGACTCGGGGCATCCCCCGGACACCTGGCCCCTAGGACCCCCACTACAGGTACCCCCCCAAACAGACGTGTCCGCCCTTGAAAATGGAGAAAGAGCACAAAACAACACAAAAAGCCGCCATTCCATCCATCAATCCTATCCATCCGACAGAATGTAGTCTAGACTTATAAGGAAAGGGTAGTAAGTACCCGAACAAAGAGAGAAAGGAGAGACACGGCCGGGGCAGAGAGGAGATGAGAGAGAACAAGAGGCGAGATGCAATGATAAGGTGGCGGTTGGATCTTGAGATTGGGCCTTCTGGAGACTGGAGGCGTACAAGGTGAGTGGGGAGCTGGGGCTGGGGATGAAAGGGCGAAGCAGGTGTGTGTGCGTGGCCAAGGAAGACCGTTTGCCATTAAGATCTTTGAGTTTGTATGGGTTCAGGGCACAGGAACAGACGCGCAGCTGGCCGGACCATTGGGGAACCAGCTTGCAAAGTGTGCTGTGTGTCTTGGTGAGATGAGCGTTGTAGCGCTAGACAAGATTGCCGGGCCGGAACGTGGTGGCCTTGGCTTTGCAGTTGAATATCCGAGCCCTACAATTGGCGTGCTCAATAGCCTGAGCTAGGCCGTCCTGACAAAGTGAATATGTCAGCACCATATTGATCTCCACTGCGTCCGCGGTGGTTCCTTTGACAAGAGAACTCAGCTCAGCACACTTTTTGGCTTTGCGACCAGCGCTAAGCTGCCCCGTCATCAACTTGCAAGGGGAATAGCCACAAAGGGAGGCTAGGAGTCAATCATAGAGCTGAATGACCGCTGTGGCAAGATGTTTTGGCCAGGCTGATGGCGTCGAGCTGGGATCGGCATCCTCGTCAGATGACTCGCCAACTGTGGGAGCGCAAAGGCACTTGAGGCAGCCAATAAGAAGTTTTACATAGCCCTCAGTGTCACAGCCCTGTATATCCAAGGTGTGAGCTTGCTCTTATGTCCGTTGAGGGACTCGGTACGCCTCTCACCTGTGCTGAGGGTGTCTTGTTGCAACCCGCTTGTGGGTGCACCTCGTGGCTTCAATGTGGACCGCAGTCCCTTGGCCTGAATAAGCATGAGTGGTGTCTTGTATCTTTGGTCTAGTGGCTGGTACAAGCCACGAGTCGAGAAGGTCTTAAGTCCAATCCAAAGGGAGTGAGGATCGACTGCCTGAAGCGCCTAAGTTGCTATGCTAATCTAATGCTACCTTACCTGTAACACTAGCCGTGCTGAAGCCTGCTAGTACAGTCACACTGTCAAGGGGAGAGTTGACAAGGTAGAACAAGCTGAGGATACTTGGCTTGTTCTCCACTGTGTATATACTACGAGGTACATGGTCTGCGCGTACATGAGTCACACATCATAGGACGAGGCAGTACATTGTAGAAGTGGGTCATACAGTGGTATGGAACATAGCCACAGGTTAGTGGCAAAAAGGGGAAGCGCTCCATGGGCTGTGCTGCTTGTGTAAGGGTTGCTTACAAAGGGGCTTATAAGTGTCAAGCCATGAGACAGCGTTAGAAGGCGCATCAGCACTAAGGTCCAAAGAGGAGTCAAAGAGAAAAGGTAGGCACGCGGCGCGTAAGTGGTGAGACAAGAGAGCTGGTCACGACACTCAGCTAGACTATTCACCCAAGGCGCGTAAGGCGGTGTTGTGAGTAGCTGAACACTGTGGCTATCACCCCACTGTTGCACTTTGTCGCAGTCAAAATGGGAACCACCGTTGGCCATGAAAGTATGCAGTGTGAGAATGAAGTCCAATACACGCGACAAGCCGTCTACAGTTGTTTTCCCTGTCCCTGGGTCACAAAATGGAAACGTGAATGCGAACTGGCTGTAGACGTCCACCAGCACAAGTACTGTCTTGAACCTGCCGTGGCCTGGGGAGAGCAAGACGTGATCACCAACTAGCAAATCAAACAGCTGAGCCCAGACAATAGGTTGGAGTTGTGCGGAGAGGAGGCGGGGGCCAAACCCTTTGCATTGCAGGCAAGTGACAACTGTGTTGGTTGTGTCTTGCCTTAGCCAAGGCCAGAAGAATGCTTGTTGCAGCATGAGGGCTCCCATATCCTGGCTGAAGTGGGCTCTTGCTTCGTGTACTGAGCAGGCCAATTTTATGCCTTTGGATTCGGGAATGCACTCAGCTTTGGTACCCATCCAGCCAAAATATCCACCAATGGCCCAGAGTTTACCGCCTTTGATCACAAAATTCTCGGCTCAGTGCTTTTGTTGCTTGTACTGACTAAGCTCCTCTGGCGAGAGGTTCTCCGTTGACTTGGTGTCAAACAACAAGTGGGTCAAGATGTTGGAGAAAAAAGAGTCTCGCTTGTAGCGTTTAATGAGCGCCGTGGTCGAGTCGTCTGTAATCAGGTGGTACAGGTTGTTGAGGATGCCGTATCACATTTCCCAACTGGGGTCAATGGTTTTGTCTTGTCCTAGCGCTCCTTCATCATCCAGGCGGTGCTTGTACATGCAGGAAAAGGTGTTGCAGACTTGGTTTTTGGTTCCTGGTTTGTGTTGGACTGCCACAATTTTCCGCACAATGACTAATTCTTGCCAACACTCGTGTGTTGATTATAGCTTCTGGTTCCTGAGCAAATCAGTCAGCACTTTGCAGTCAGTCTCGAGCTCAATCTGTTGGCCATGGATGATGGAATTGAACTTGTCCATTGAGAATTTGAGGGCTGCAAACTCAAGGTGGAAAGGTATGTACCTCTCCTCCGTGCATGAGGTTTGTTAAGACGCAAACGTGATTGGGTACATTACCTCGTGCACATTGCCTTTTGCATCCACTTTGTCCCAGACCTGCGAGAGCATTGCGCTGAATCTGAATATTGAACTGTTGGATGTGACTACAAACAGGCGGCCATCATACATCGGGGCTTGGGTTACGGGATCACTTGTGAGGATGGTCTTGAGGTGTACAAACACTTCTTGTGCTGTCTCATCTAGCTTCACTTTGGTGTTTTTGAGAGCTTGCTTGTATTTGTGTTTACCAGCCGCTGACACAATGTTTGGGGGGCGGATGTTGCGCGTCAGGTCAGAAAGCAGCTGTGCCATACGGGCAAAGTCTTTGATCTTTGAACAAAATGAACCAACGCACCCAAGAAAGCCTAAGACTTCCAAAGCAGTTTTTCGTTCCAGCCATTTGAGAATTGCCTTGACCTTGTTCAAGTCTGGGTGGCCTCCTGTAGCCAAACAGCGTGCTATTGTGAATCATGCCTCGGACATGAAAAATCCGGATTTGGCTGGTGAGATTGAAAGACGGTAAGTGCACCATCTGTTGAAGATTTTACAAAGGTTAATCAGCCCAATCTTAAAAATGTCACATGCAGTTGCTATATTGTTGATCCAAATCTCAATCTTGTTCCCAACCAGCTTGTGCAGTGCCAGGGAGACCATCTTGCAGAAAGTTGTGGGTGTGCTGGTGAGGCCAAATGGCATGCACAGGTAAACATAATACCCTCAACCTTTGACATAGAACCCGGTGTACGGGATGCTTTCTTCTGCCATTGGTATTGAATTGAAACCAGCCATAAAGTCCATCACCGACACCCAGTGATGCCCTGCTATTCAGTGTTGCATGTTGGACAGATCGCCCATCAGGTGGGTTTGACCTGTGTGTGATGGTCAACAGCTGTGTAACTGTGAACAACTCAGAACTTAGCTTTGGCTGGCTCCCGGTGCGGGTCTGCCACAGTCTCATCAACGTTGGGGTGCATAACTGGCAGACCATGTAAACGGCACTGCTTGTTAGCCATCTGTTTGAGAGATTCCAGGCTAGGAGTGTCCATGCCCCCAGGTTTAGGCATCACATTGGTGGGTGAGACCGCAGCTACTTTGTCCTACGGGACTTTTGCCGCAATCTTGGCCCATTCCATATCATTGAGCACCTTGTACAGCCACTGCCATTGCAGTTCAGACAGCCGCTTCTGGCCTGTTTGCAGGGGAAATGCAACACCTTCCAGCATGTCGAGTTTGTGCTTGTAGAAATCTACTGGGGGGACTTCCAGTAGCGCAAGTGCAAAAATATTGGCGTATTCACTCACCAAGTTCAATACCTGCTGTCTTTGTTCCTGACTTAAGTCGTTTCCCACTTTGATCTTTTTGAGGATTTTGGAGACTCAAGCAGGCGCGAAGGGGTCGGACTTGCAAGCAGAACCGGCTGTTGGGGGTGTCTTGACTTGGGGGAGACCTTCTTGGCGGCCAGTGTTGTCATTGAGCTTGAACAGGTCAGCCGGGCCACGTGACTGTTCCATGTTCCGCCTGGCGCGCTTGAGGGTTTCCCACAAGTGATTGACAATTTTGTCCTGCGGAGAGTCCTCTATCAGCAGAATCTCACAATGTACTGCCTCTTCCTGTGCTTGCCATGCTTTGTGCCACAGCTTGTCCGACAATTCATTGTCTGTCAGCTCAACCAAGAGTTCTGGGGATTGCGGAGTCCTTGGCGTTTTGACTATGCCCTCCAGGCTGTCTAGCAGCTCGTCCAATGGATTTGTAAGCATACCTATCACAGCCTCCAGCTGTTCTGACAGTGCCTCATTGATCCAGAATGGGTTCCAGTCCAACTCATCAACTACTGGTTGCTTTGTGTCACAACCCGTGAGGAAGTGAACCTGTGGATCTGGTTTTGAGTGCTTGGCAAGTCCAAATGTCTTAGAGCTTGCTCAACACAGTGAAGAGGGGTGAAACCAGGAGGTGAATTGTTCTTGGGGCTAACCAGAACAATTCATAAGGTTTATATATTGCAAAGTTTACGAATCAGATGACTACGCAAGTACTAAGCGGGTACAAGCGAGCAGGAAGCAAGGACACACGCGGACACATCTAAGCGACGCTTGCACAAGCGTATGAGGCGGAGGCAAGCAAGCAAACCAAGAAATCAAACGGACAAGTGAGAATCAGCGAGAGCACATGACAAAGACACTGATCTACACATGGCACAGAGAGCAGATGGAGGAGGGGCAAGAGAAGTGAGATGTCATAATTTGAGGATCATGACACTTTGCCAACCGACAACTTCTACGAAGGGGAATACGCTCACCGGGTTTGTCAAGTTCTCCCTCTTGTTCTGCCTCAATCTCTGGTGTGGTCTCAGTCTTTGGCTTAGCCTTCTTTTCTGGTTTGGTCTCGGTCTTGCTAGGGCGTTCAGTCTTGGGGCGTCAACCAGGGAAGAACTCAAAGTACTGGTTTGCAAGCCATATTGACTGGTTGCCAGGGCCAGCTACGACTAAAGTATTGGAGTCAAACACTTGCATTGCACCAGAGGCTTGAAGCCATGGTTTTCCCAACAGGAGTTGGAATGCGCCACAGGAGTCAAAGACCTTGAACTGAACCGTGAACCAACGTCCAGCCGGCAACACAAACCTGGGCCAATACTTTCCTGCTGAACACTCACACAGACTATTGGCCATTTGACAGATAACTTTGGACTCAGCTAAGGGTTTCATGGCGTGCTCAATTGAACCCCATATGGTCTGATCAAGCACGCAGAGCATGGCTCCTGTGTCCACCATTGCTCGAACTTGCACGCCATCTGATGGGTCTTGCAACCAACAAATACTGACATGGAGATGGAACGGGACTGCGGTAGCAATTTGTTCGAGTCCAATCTCTTGGAGCTTGATGTAATTAGGGTTATCATACACGGTAAGAATGATTTGATTCAGATGTGGAAAATCATGTACATCAAGAGAAGAAACGGCTGTCCTGGTCAAACTATCAACAACTCTGGTTGAACTCGGTGCCAGGGATTTCTCCTGCAAGGCTTCTACAGTGAGCGGGTCAACGGGTGCGCCAAGCTTCACCATCGACCCTACTTGTTTTCCACATAGTAGAAGTTGGTAAAGTAGGTATCCTCCTCAACATTGGATTCTTTGAGCTGTTGTAGGTTGCCAATGCGGGGCACAGGTGTAGGCGTGCCTGGAATTGCGCCAGTGCGGCGAGCAGCCCAATTCTCCTTGTTGAGTTTCCTCAAAAGCGCACTGCGCATTGAGCACTCCCATTTGTCTACCAGCAAGGTTTCCTTACAGTTCATGGTGGCATGCCGCCTTGGCCACACTTGACGCAAACGGTGCAAATTTGCACCATCGTGCCTGGGGAAAGCGGGTACGGTCTGGCTAAAGATGGGGTATGTCCATTGTACTGCTGCACCCAAGCATGGCGCTTGGTGTTTTACTGCGCTTCATCCGCTGGCGTGTCAGGAATCTGGGCAATTTTGGCGGTTGAAGCAGGGACAGTGGAAGTTGTTGTCTGATGCGGCGGTGTTTGTCAAGATCCAAAGGTCAGGCAAGAGAAAGGGGTTTGGGGAAGGGAGAAAGTCTGCAGGGGGTCAGCAAAATGTACTTGCTGCCCCTTATTTGGTCCCGCAGGACAAGCTGTAGGAGTGGAGGGAGGCAAAGAAGAAGAAGAAATAGAAAGAGAAGAGGCAAGAGGCTGGAAAGAAGGAGGTGTAGAAGCAGGAATAAACGACTCACGCTCTGACCGGAACAACAAACAGCAGGGTATAGGCGTGTAGGACGGCTGCGTGACAACCACCGGGTTAAGGGAGAACTCCTCCAATTGTTTCAGGGTCAATGCTTGGGCCCAGGCCTCGTAGAGCTCGCATGCTGGCAGATCGCCAATATCTTTGCACAAGCTGTTGAGATCTGAGCCGTAGCAGGACTTCTTTGGAGGATAGGGATGACGACGCGAGGGAGGGAGCACTTGATGGTGTGATGGACGTGGTCCTTGTCCATACTGTCACATGCCTTTCCTTTCGCAAGATGTTGCTTGGCCCAAATCTGATGCAGGCGGCTTGGGTTCTGACAGTCATTGAGTGCCTTGGCCATAGACTCTGTATCAAGATAGCTTTTGCCAAAGCGCGTCCAATTGCGCTCCTTGTATGTGTCTGTGTCCTGGCTTGGTGTGGGCCATTGTGATTCAATGAGAGGCAGCAGAGTTGTCCAGTCGTCCATTGCGGTGCCGTTAGCCTTTAGGGCTGCAAGCCACTAGTAAGCCTCCCCATGGTATGCAAGGTGGTCTTCCCAAAGGCTGGCATGTTGCTTGTTACTGATTTCACGGGTTGCAATTAGGAATTCACGGCGCCATTCTGCTTCGGACATTGGGTAGCCCTCATCTGCAAGTTTTAAGAGGTTGCTGAGAGCTCTGCAAGCCGCGCGAATATCTGCATTTGGGTTGGTCATAACGACTTGCAGGATGGATGATGGTGGGAGTGCAACTGAGAGCAGAATTGGACAGGCTGGAGCTTCCTCAGGTGTCTGTGAGCAGGCGGGTTCCAAGTTACGTCTAGGGTGACTAGGGCAATGAACCGGGGTTGGGGTGGCTAGGAAAAGCTGCCACTGGGGTGGTAGGTAATTGTCTAGATTGTCTTGAGCAGGCAAAGGAAAATGAATACCAGGGCGTGTGCAATTGGGGGTGATGGGTTTGCTGCTGTCTAGGGCAAGTACAGATGAGGGGCTGGGCGAGCTTGAACCGGTGGCAGAGGTTGCCACAACCGGATTAAGGGTTGGGCGCGCGCCGCTGAGAGGAGTGAGAAGCGAGGCTCCCAGGTTTGCTGGTGGGCGTGCGCTAGTAAATTGACCACCAGTGTCCCTTGGTTGCCCCCTGTGATGTTGCCGCGACATGGTGGGCGAAAGAGCAGCGAGAGAGAAAAAAATGGGAAATGAAAAGAGCAGAAAAAGAATCAAAGCGACAGAGAAGGAGAAAGACGCAAAGAGAGACAACGCAAGGAAGGTCGATTAGAAAAGAGTGAGGGGAGAGAGTGCATGAGGTAGGAACGCGGAAGTTGTGTGGATGATATCGATGATGTGCAGTCAGCGTGTGGAATCTGGGGAGCTCAAGGGGGTGAAGTGGTTCAAGAACATTAAAGTAAGAACATCACATTTGTCACCATGGTGGACATGGGGGAAACCCACAAGACAGACGTGGAGAAGAAGATGGATTCTACAAGCACGACACATGTGACATATGGACTCAGGGCATACCTCGGACTCCCAGCCCCTAGGACCCCCACTACACTGTGGATCCCATTATTTGACCCATGGGAGGTTGTATTTGACCCATGGGAGGTTGTATTTGACCCGTGGAGGGTTATATTTGACCTGTAGAGGTTAGTATTGGACCAGTGGGGCGTGGTATTTGACCCGTGGGGCGTGGTATTTGACCCTTGAGGGGTGGTATTTGACCCGTAGGGGTCAGATGGGTTACCTGAGCCAAGGAAACACTTGGGAAAGGCAGGATTCAGTGCATAACAGTCATGGGGACATTGAACTTGACCCGCAGAGGAAAGCGTTGATCCTAAGCAGGGTAAGTTCTCAAATCAGGCAAGGGGAGAATAATAGGACTAGAAGTAATGAAGTGTTTGACTAGTGGATGGATAGCATTTGACTTGTGGGGCAATTGTATGTGACCCATGGGGGAATAGTATTTGACCTGTGGGGGGATAGTATTTGACCCTTGGAGAAATAGTATCTGACCAACATGGGAATAGTGTTTGACTCATGCGTGAATAGTGTTTGACCCGTGGGGGGATAGTATGTGACCTCTGGGGTAATCTGTTTGACTCACAAGCATATGGTACCTGACCCGTGGGGACACAGGGCAAATCTGCAGGAGTGATGACTCCTATCTTTGCTTTGTTGCTCACAAGGGTAAGTTATTTGGCCATGGGGGAACAAGTAACTGTCCTAGGGGAAAGAACATTCAGCGCAGGGGAGTGAGTGTTTGACCGGTGGGGACAGAATATTTGACCCGTAAGGACCAAGTCTTTAACCTGTGGCTTATGAGAACAAGGCGTGATCCATGGAGACAGGATATTCAACCTGTGGGGATGAAGCATCTGACCTGTGGGTCATGGGAACAAGGTATATTCCATGGGGACAGAGTATTGGACTTGTAAGGACACAGTCTCTGATTTGTGGCTCATAAGAACAAGGTGTGATCCCTGGGGACCAGATATTTGACCCGTGGGGATGAAGTAAATCTGTGGGGACAGATCATCTCACCTGCGGCTCATGGGAACAAAGTGTATTCCATGGGGACAGAGTATTTCCCTGTGGGGAGAGTGTGTATCCCCTGTGGGGACAGAGTGTCTGACTTGTAGGAATAAAGCATTATATCCATGAGGACCAAGCATTTCACCTGTTGGGACACTGCATGTGATCCGTCCGGTCAAAGCATCTGGCCTGTGGGGACAGTTATCTGGACTCATGCAGACAACACATTCTACCTGTGGCTGACATCACCTTGGCTTTGGGACAACTAACCTATACCCCCATGTGTCCAACACATGCTTAGTCCCCATAGGTTAGACACCCGCTCTCCACAGGTCAAATATGTTCTCCCCACAAGTCCAATCCTTGCACCTTACAGGTCAAATACCTTGTCCCCACAGGTCAGATACTCTGCCACCCCAGATCAGACAGATACTCTGTCCCCACAGGTTGAATAAGTGTTCCCCATGTCTGAATCACTCAGGGCAGCATGTCTTTACCCCCCACAGGTCTGCACCGTGTCTTTACAGGTCAAGTACCTTACTCCCCTGCGCTGAATGTTCTTTCCCCTAGGACAGTTACTTGTTCCCCCATGGCCAAATAACTTACCCTTGTGAGCAACAAAGCAAAGATAGGAGTCATCACTCCTGCAGATTTGCCCTGTGTCCCCACGGGTCAGGTACCATATGCTTGTGAGTCAAACAGATTACCCCAGAGGTCACATACTATCCCCCCACGGGTCAAACACTATTCACGCATGAGTCAAACACTATTCCCATGTTGGTCAGATACTATTTCTCCAAGGGTCAAATACTATCCCCCCACAGGTCAAATACTATTCCCCCATGGGTCACATACAATTGCCCCACAAGTCAAATGCTATCCATCCACTAGTCAAACACTTCATTACTTCTAGTCCTATTATTCTCCCCTTGCCTGATTTGAGAACTTACCCTGCTTAGGATCAACGCTTTCCTCTGCGGGTCAAGTTCAATGTCCCCATGACTGTTATGCACTGAATCCTGCCTTTCCCAAGTGTTTCCTTGGCTCAGGTAACCCATCTGACCCCTACGGGTCAAATACCACCCCTCAAGGGTCAAATACCACGCCCCACGGGTCAAATACCACGCCCCACTGGTCCAATACTAACCTCTACAGGTCAAATATAACCCTCCACGGGTCAAATACAACCTCCCATGGGTCAAATACAGGTACCCACGGGTCATATACAGGTACTCACAGGTCAAATACTGGGATCCACAGGTACTATTATGTCACACCCCTTCAGGCTAACCAGTGCACCAACAACCTGCTGCAAAATGGTGGCAGCAGCACTTCACAATTCCAAAGGCTCGATCTTGGAGATCTGGATGGACAATGTGGCCACTCCATGCAATGAGTTTGAGGAAGGGCTTGGAAACTTGCGTACCATTTCGCTAAGTGTTGAGCTTGTAACCTCTACCTCTCCCCCACCAAAAGCATCTTCTTCATGACAGCAGCACAATTTGCTGAAGCACAATGCTTGCAAGAAGGCGTACAACCAGACCTGAGCAAATTCAAGGCAATTCTGGAGTGGCTGGAACTGAAAACCACCCTAAAATTGATGGGTTTTCTTGGGTGTGTTGACTCTTATTGTGCAAAAGTCAGAGATTACGCTCAGATTGCACAGCCCCTATTGGACCGTACACACAATATTTGTCCCCCACCAGTCAGCTCAGCAACAGGAAAGCGAGAGTACCGTTGAGTGCTCCAGGAGACACGCATCACGCTCTCAGACAAGGCACGTACAGCCTTTGTGACCCTCAAAACAATCCATACTAATGATACTGTCATGTGTACACCTGTTTACAACGGTCAATTGTTCATTGTTACTACAGACAGGTCAAAATATGGGTTTGGTGCAGTGCTGTTACAGTGGAGATTCTGTAAGTAAGATTCTCGTCCATGTCTTTGTGTTACTTTGTTAAACAATCTCATTATGTTTTGCACACAGACTTTTGTCAAAGCCTGTGTACATTTGGCAACACTTATGCTTTCTATCAGTGGGACTGTGGTCATGTCAGTTTTATGTCCTTGTGGCTACAGTTTGCTCACACCGCTGGGCTGATTGTTCTTAGCATTTTCTGCTTACAACCTCTTAACATTGTCTGATATCTTTGGTCTCTCAAACAAAACCTCACTGTCAATATTGTAATTTTTCAACACTTTCAAAGTCAACTGGCCCATATGCATATGGTATGTAGTCTTTTTATTATTATTTGTGATCATTGCTCATACAGCACAACCCTTACATCTCGTCTCTATTGAGTGCGTCGTAGATTGTCGCGTATTCATGGTATTCCAGGTAGCTTCTGCTATGTCTAATAGCTGTAGGGTAAACAGAAGATGTATGATGTGATGTCATACCATGAAGGTTTTGGGTGGGGATGTGCACAACTTATCAATATCAGTTATAGTGTTTTATCAAACGTGTATTGATTGTTATTGTATTGTTCAGTGTTGTATAGTATCCTTCTGTAACTGTTTTACTAATGAGTGTCTCTTTCTTACAACCTTCTTGTGATCAAGAAAACAACAATAAACAGAAAAAAAAAGAGCAGGGAAGAGCAAGAAGTTGTTGCATCAAGTAACTAACATGAATGAGTGCAACAGTTGATTTGCTGTGATACAGTGTGATCTTCCTCCCAACCTGACTTATTTCACTGGTTTTGTTGAGTGGTCCTGAAATTTAAAATCAGCTGTCAAAGAAGTCATTAATACAAACCTGGTATTTAAATCAGATATAACCCTGGTTTTTTTGTTCTTCACCGTACCGGAACTGTCTCCCAAGTCTCAGAGAGACAAACACAAGTCACTAATATCTAGGAATTATGGCTGCAGTCATTCCCATACCCACTCAGAACTCATGCCCCTTCACCTGCCCAAATTCATCTCCTGGTGTTGTACACCAATCAATTTTGGTTTTTGATTACTATTTGCAGCTTAACAGTTTTGGCCTTTATGATGATGTGATGTTGCGCAGGTACCTGCACCAGATTTAGATGCAGGATTGCACGGCAAATCTGAATCCGTTGAGAAAACTAGATATATGTGCAGAACTGTGCTGCTGTGCAGTTTATGTGCATATTTCCTCTTGATTTAAACCTTGCTGGGCAATTCTGGGTGCCGGAATGTGCAGAAATGGTTTGGCAACATCACCACCGGCTGGAGCCAGGCAGTGAGGCTGAGGCTGAGGCTTCATCTTGTGGGGTTTTTTTTTGGTTTAAACTCTGGGTTCAGATGTGGCCATCAACACATAACAACATTGCACAACACACTAGGAATAGCATTGGGATACCTGAACAAATTGGGGTGTTGGTGTTCTCAATTCCGTGTTTAACATGGGTCTCATATGGGCCAGCTGATGATATCTGTGTCCATTCACTTTGTCAGTTCAGCATAACCAAATTTGGTCTCAATATCATGATTGAATTGACCAGCTTTGGTTGATCAACTTCTGTTGTGATTCCTTTCAATCATACCAGCTCATCCACTGCCCACTTATGTCCAGAAGTTTGTCAATTGTAATCACTTCCATAGTCTTGGGATTCTTCTGGGGCTGGAACTTCATACTCCAATGTCAGTACTTGGTCCAATGGTTGATGTACAATTTACGGGAGTGGTAACCATTTATTCACCCAATACTCCAGTCAAGATGCCACCTGTCGGAGTTCTTTTTGATGATAAGTGATAATCAGCTAAGTGGTATGGGTGACGTGACCAAGAGGATATGAGAAAGAACTGTAATTGACAAGGAGGTCAAGTTCTTGGTCTGTAACCTTGAACTTGCCCTTGGTTATATACAAGAGAGAACACAGCCTTGTATCTACAGGACAAACTAAGAAACAAGCCAAGTCATACAGGTATTTGATATAAGGTGTGAAATACGTGATGACCAAGACTTCTGGAACATTTTGGGATCATGTGACTTCTGACTAATGAACCCTGATGATAAAGAGATGACACTTCCTTACACATGTTCTATAAAAGGTACGCGTCTGAAGAAAATATAATAAAATGGAATATAATTTGTGGAAGAGTGTCAAGTTGTGACACCACCCAGTCTAGAGGTCAGCCTTGCTTACATGACTATGGGTCCTCCCCAGGATTAATCTAGTTGATTGGTTGGGTGGTTACTTAATCACAAATGTAAGTTGTTTGTTCATATCTTTTGTTTTCTCTCCTGTGTTAGTTTTTGTTTTGTTCTGATCTTGGAAATGTCTGCCTTGTCTCGTATTTCCAAAGAATATGTGACCAAATATGTGTAAAATGTCCATTATTCTCTAGTATGAGTACATTGTTTTTGGTTTGGTTGTAGATCTGTAAGATCAGAAGAAGCCAAAGTTCTTATGTTTTTGAATAGCATGTGAATGTCTGGGTCATACCACTAATCCTATCCCACCCTCACCAATTCCAGAACCAGCCAAGGCTCATAGCCACGATATCAGCAATTGGAATCATTTTTACCATTATAGGGTGTCCTTGGGTCTAGGTGAACCAACCACACAGGTTCCGTTTGGTACAGCTTCCCAAACCACGCATATGGTTGATGAAGAAGTCGTCTTTCATCCCCATATTTGGGTTGATGTCAACTCAGCCCCAGTGGTCAGCATCCCATATATGGTTTTAGGTCCTACTTAAACAGTTTGACTTGATTAGTATTAGGGGTCAATTCTTAAAACTGATCTAATCTGCTGTATGTTGTTTCATAATTGCAAATGTCCCATTGAATGTATTTCAAATCTGTTCTCCTTATGAATGTATCTTGATGTCTACAAGCTGGAGTTGATAGAGTCAACTCTCATCATGGTGCTTGGATCTTACATCATTGGAAATTGATTGTCAAATTAAGGCCACCCGGCAAGGTATGTGCCACAAGGTAAGGTAGGCATGCGACAGATGTTGGGAACCTTATCTAACTGCCAATCGAAGCACGTGACACAGTCATGATTTTCTATGTAAAGTCAGCAACAAGCAAAAAAAAATCGAGATATGAGAACTATAAAGTCTCAAGGAGAGTCTGAAAATACTATGTACCGAGTCTCAGCTCAAAAATTGGAGAATCCAATGACTGGTATGCAGAATGGGGGTAGGAGTCCTTGCAATCACGTGACATTGTGATCAGGCTTTCACTTGTCACCAGCCGTTTTACTTGAGACACTGGCTATTGATGCTATTGACACAACTATGAGCTATAGACTACAACTTAGACTTGAATTTGTCCTTGTTCATTCTCACTTGCATGAACTGTTCCATCTCCTCGAGTATCTTTTGTGGGTAAATTCAATGGCCATGGTACTGCTTGGCCGCCCACACTGACAAACGGCCATCCAATCCCTTCAGGTAACCGTTGCATATTTGATGCGAGTGTGTACAAAAGCTAATTCAATCGTTTTGGTAAGTTGTTTTGTCCAATTTAATACAAAACAACCACTTGCTTTTGTATATCTTGTATAGTCACACTATTTAACACGTTTTTGACGTTCGTGTGGAGCTGTGCCTTGCCCTTCAATTTGGGCAGCGTCTGATATAAGTTCTTCGCCATTCCCCAACACTGTTTGATTGGATTTAGCTCGGGATGGAATTTAGGCAATAGCAGGAAGCCGTGTCCGTAGGAGGTGACAAGGTTTTCAAGGACTGATGTGGGGTTGGCAAAATCAGGTTGGTTGAAGAGAATGCGGCGTAGGCAGCAATCAGTACGTTCCCTATTGCATCTTTGACACTTTCCTTGTATCTTCTCAGCGTTCTCCAGCCCTCGTTCCTTCATGATTTGTGCCATTTCTTTGAACAACTTGGCTTGTTCATGTCCTTCTGGCCAATACAGTGACTGCGGCTGACCATCACTCAAATAGGCACCTGTCACCGGTACCCGGATCTGGTTTCCATCCTTGTCTGCCGTGCGACCCAGGAAATTTGTTGAATGCAATTTTGGTGTGTATTTGGGCATTCTTTGGGCAGACGGTGCGTCAAAACTCCGTTTCTTGTGCGTAGGCGAATTATCAAATATTAGTATATGGTCTTCACCTGGGTAGCGCTTGGCCAACATCTCAGCAACACGGGCAACCTGTTTGCACACATGCTCACTACTGAAGTGGCCGTTGCGGTTTTTCCCTGTCTCCAAGAAGTCGACACCGCACTCCTTGCTAACGGTAAGATGCAATATAAGCTGACTAATGATCAGTCTAATATCCAAAGTACATACGCATCAGGCGGAGTCAACCATCCGTACTCCGCAGATATAAAGGCCGAGACCATAAGTGTGAGTCCTTCTCCTTTCTTGCCGGGTTCTACACCTTCTGAATCTCCGACCCATAGAAACAGACGTTGATCATTTGCATAAAACGTGCGCTCATTGTGAAACCAGGCTACAACTCGGCGGATTATAGGATCCATGTAAGTGTAGACTTGGAATTCAAACCTAGCATATGATTGCATCCATGGATCCAGCTCAAACCATATGCGCAGGTACATGTTTTGACGGTAATTGACAACATCCGGCCGCTCATGACCGTCCAGGTACAGGCCTTTTGGCTGCCGTCGCCACCGGTATTTTAGATCTCACATCCACTTCCGAGCAGTGGTCTTAGATACTGACTTGGTGAGTTGCCATGTGGATTGTATGTCGGATCATTTGGTGAACTCAATGACACTGGTATCAGTGACATATTTACCAACCCCACGCAGATATTCCAATAACTTGGCTCAAAACTCGTCGCACAAAATCAGCAAATTTTGAGTGTGGCCATATGATGTACAGGGGATGAATAATGGATTGTACAAGCAAGTACAACCCCAACGGCAAAGAGTTTCAGCATGTCCTTTCCCCTTCCCCTTTGCTTGTGAGATCTTTAGTGCTGACTGCCACCAAGTCATCTCCTCAGATGCATACGTACAGAACAGTTCCAAGACACTTGTGAGGTCTTTCAAGGCAAGTGGGTTTAGCTGTGATTTTTTGTATCCAGCACCTGATTTCCGTTTAGGGTTCACACAAGCTTCAAGTAGCGGGATTGCGTGCCGAATCAGTTCGACTGTTGGGGGCTGGTGTTTGCTGAATAGCAGCGCGGCGTCAGGGGAAGATTCCAAAGTAGGGCTAGTAGGTGGCGGGGATAATTGGGGTGTGGGTGTGGGTGAGGGTGGTTGTGTGGGTGGTGTGGGAGGTATAGGGGATGGAGAGAATACAGGGGGTGTTGGTGATGCTTGAGCGGCAGCTGTTGCCTCCACCTCCGCATCAGCCACTTGACGCTGCAACATTGTTAACTATGCTTTCAGAATCATGAATATATGCACTTGCCGTTCTCTGTTGATCCTGATAGCCCCTGAGATTCTGTGTACGCCAGGCATTCTTGAGTCGAGGCATTTGGGTGCAAACTACTGATTGGAAGAGTCAATGAAGTGAATTCTTGGGTAACAAAGCTGACACGTCATTGGTCACAAGTCTCACATCCAGTCACACAATTGGCTTGTGCGATCTTATGTTGACCAAATTTCTGAAACTTACACAGCATACTAGTCCTTGAGTTCCCCAATTTTTAAGCTGAAACTTGGTACACATTGTTTTCAGACCCTCCTCGAGACTTTATAGTTCTCATATCTCAATTTTTTCTGCTCATTGCTGACTTTACATAGGAAATCGTGACTGTGTCACGTGCTTTGATTGGCGGTTAGATAAGGTTCCCGACATCTGTCGCGTGCCTACCTTAGCGCTCATGCATACTGTAGCCCAGTATGCTAGAGCTAGGTTGCAGTGAGACATATTATGAGACTTTTGATGGAATAACCATTGTTGGAGACAGCTTTGAAGTGTGCAAAGGAGCTATATGCAACAGTTAGGACCTCAGAGTACTTGAGCAGTTCAAATTGCAACAGCCTTATCCTCCTTTACTGTGTGGTGTGTGATTCTTGGGCCTAAGAGCACTCCATATTAGGACATGTACCTATGATATATGGCCCCATAAAGCTCTATTCTGTCCTCCAACTGTACCCAGTGTGTAGAGCATGCTCATTGACTTCTTTGGAGACTCAGTTCGCATGGCCAAGTGTTGGCGCACTGAAGCAAACAGTGATACAGCATTGTGGTGCATAGCATGACATTAAGCAGCTTGTTGTGCACCATGTGGTAAGCCAAACATCATGATACAACCAGGTATGGCTGGGCTGACTCAGCTCACTCAACCCACAGAAAGTGGGCTGCACAGAGTGGCTTAGTCAGACAGTATGGTCCGAGCAAAGTTTTCAGTTGGGCTTGCCCCAAAATTAATTATAAAAGAGCTACACTGTTTGACACATATCTCACACAGCTCAGGTCCAAACATCTCCAAACAAATTTGAATGTGCAGTAGAAGATACAGATAATGAAGGGTATCGGACAAGATTCCCGTTGACCAGAGGATATGAGGAGCACCTGTAATGACAAGGAGGTCAAGCTCTTGGTCTGTAACCTCGAACATCCCCTTACATGTACAAGAAAAAGCACAACCATGTATCTCAGTCTACAAAGAACATGTCAGAACTAATTTAATAAGAGATGTGAAATTGAAAACATTACTCAGATTTCTGAATTATCCCGTATCATGTGGTAAAGATAAGACATATCATGTAATACAGCTCATTGAGTAAGGTACTTGGTCACGAGACGAATGTCCCGTAAAGGGACAATGTTCCTAAAGAAGGTATCAAATCTTGAATATAAGATAGGAAGTGTGTCAAGTCATGACAAACACTCTGCAACTGGCAGGATTTGGGTGCACTGTGATTGGTGAGGTTGTTGGGACTGCTAGTTGTAACCAGTAGGGTTGTTGGAAGCATTGTAACTGGTAGGACTGTTGAGATTGTCGGGACCAATGGGGTGTTGTCATGATCCTCAAATCATGACAACTCATTTGTCTTGCCCCTCCTCGGTCTGCTCTGTGTGCCATGTGTAGCTATCTGCCTTTGTCATGCGCCCTCGCTTATTCTTGCTTGTTTACCTCATTTCTCCGCTCGCTTGCTTGCCATCGCCTTGTGCGCCTGCGCAAGCGTCGCCCAGATGTCCATGTGTTCCCTTGTTCTTCCCTCTCCCTTGTACTCGCTTAGTACTCGCGTAATAGTTTCATTGGTAACCTCTTGAATCATAAACAGTGTGAATTGTTCTGGTTAACCTCAGAAACAATTCACCTGGTCTTATCCCCACGCTACAATCTGCAGTGCAAACTCTAAGACATTTGGAGCTGCCTGCACTCACTCACCTCACTCACAAGTTCACTTCCAGTCGGGTTGTGACAGGTATCATGATCCTTAGATCAAGACATTTGTTTTCTTTTGCCCTTCCTTTATCTCCCTTGTTGCTTCATGTCTTGCTGGCAGTTTCCGTTGTCATGTGTTCATCTTCTTGCTTAGCCTACTTGTTTTCTCTTGTGCATCTCTCATTTGCTTCCTGTGGCCTGTTGCGCTTGTGCAAGCAACACATGAATGTCCAAATGTCTGATCCCACTTCTTGGTCGCTTGTACTCACTGAAGACTGCGTAGTCTCCAGATTTATAATGTGTTCATCAAATATACAGTGTGAATTGTTCTAGCTAATCCCAAGAATAATTCACCTCATCCTTTCACCAATTTACACTATGCTGAGCCTTCTCTAAGACATTTAGACCTATCTGGATTCACAAGCTCAATTCCTCACGGATTATGACACAGGGTGTCAGAAGCAGCTAGTTTGCCAGTAGCCGCTAGACTGCCAGGAGCAGCCTGACTAGTGGAATTGTTGTGAGCAATGGGGGAACTGGTGGGTTCACTGGGAGCCTTGGAGAGGGTTGTCAGCTACACGTTAAGCTAGGTTACTAGCTTCATGTGCTCTGTATAAGGGACTTCACTTTCCAGAGGTACTGTTGTTGTCACAACTGGTGAGGAAGTGAACCTGTGGATGTAGTTCGGGTGCTTGGCAAGTCCAAATGTCTCAAAGCTTGCTCAACACAATGAAAAGGGGGGAAACGACGAGGTGAATCGTTCTTGGGGTTAACCAGAACAATTCACACTGTTTATATATTCAAACGATTACAAATCAAACGATTACAAATGATACAACCACGCGAGTACCAAGGCAGTACAAGCGAGAGGGAAGAACATGGGAACACATGGACATCTAAGCGACGCTTGCACAAGCGCACAAGGCGACGGCATTGAAGGAACGGAGAAATCATACAAACAAGCGAGAATAAGCGAGAGCACATGACAAAGACACTGATCTACACACGTCACAGAGAGCAGACGGAGGAGGGGCAAGAGCAGTGAGATGTCATGATTTGTGGATCATGACAATGGTGACTTGAGCAGCAGCACATTTCCCCTTGGTCTGTGTGCATGACTAGTGCCAGAGTCCTCTAAGGTGTAATATATGATATGGTAAGGGGTATGGGGACGAGATGCCTCAGTGATCAAAGGGTGTAAGGAGAATTGTGTGGACGAGGAGGTCTAGTTCTGGGTCTGTAACCTCGAACTTGCCCTTGGTTATATACAGAGAGAGGCACAGCCGTGTATCCACGTATACAAAGAATGAGTCAGAACCAATTTGATAATATGAAGTGAAGATTAGATTATTGGAACCATGTCAAGTCATCACAGTTGGTAATGGTTGTTGTGATGCAAGTTATCTGACAAGCAAGGCTGTCCATGGGTCAGTAGACATTACTACCATACTGATTTGACCCAGGCATCACTGCCAACACTTAACATGGGAGCTGTGAGCAGTTAAGCTTTTCTACACAAAAAAATCATAACATACCTGTTTGACAGCATGTAGGATCAACAAGCAAAGCACCTGCTGGGTATATGTCAAGGTTATATTTCTACCAGGGGTAAAGTGTAGAACCCTCTTGACAATTTCTTGGTGTGAAGTTGGTATAGATATTGTGATACATGTGATAGCTTTGAGACGTGCCCAGATATAACCATACACCCCTTCAGTAAGTCCCAACAGCCCCTGAGCATCTAACCAGATGATTCAGGCTTTCTCAGGCTTCAGGCCATGGACTGGATGTCAAACAGATCCACAAGCTCCAGAATCAAAGCAAGCTTGCGGCTAAGCTCAGCTTGCTCATGCAAGTTCATCTTACATGTCAACAAGACAAACTCAGAGTTGCCCTCTTTCCAAGTGGTTCTATGCTGCTGACGCGCTGCGGCAAGAGAATTATGAGACACGGCATGCCAGGCAGATCAGACGGCTTGAGTAGGCCAGATTCCCATGGTAGATTGAGGTGCTGTAGACTGGGGAGGTGCTGCAAGCTGGTGTACCACTGGGGGCTGGGGTGGCACTGGATATTCAGCCAGTGCTAGAGGGTGGAAAGGCGCTGGAGACGGAGGTGATGTAGCAGGCTGAGGCGGTGCCTGAGACCACACACATGTGGCAGGCAGAGTACGCATGGCAGACTGTGCATGGGCTGTAGGGTAGACTGACCTGCCAATTGACTCAGCAATGTTGACTCGGCCAAAACTGCTGGTTGTGCTGTGCCTGCAAGTAAAATGGACAAAGTGGGTGTTCTGCCAGGCGGGACCTGCTGAGCCTGGTATCAAGAGGAACCAATGCGTGAGGTCGGGTGAGTGTGGCAGACCAAGACAGTGGAGCAGAGTGCACCAACAGTTGAGGCTGGATCCATGCAGGAGGCTAACCAGGCACAATTGGTCGGTGGTTTGTTTGTTCAGTGGGTGTCATAGTTACCTCAATTGTGATTCCAAGACGTTGGAGACAGGAAGGCAGGGTGGTCGCAGAGGGAACAATTACACATCCAAGCATAGACACCTGAACACCAGGGGCATACCTCCCGTCATTGTCATGATCCTCAAATCATGACATCCCATTGCTCTTGCCCCTCATTTGTCTGCTCTCCTTGTTACATGTAGATCAGTGTCTTTGTCATGTTCTCTCGCTTATTCTCGCTTATCTGTCTGATTTCTCCGCTCGCTTGCTTACCGTCACTTCATGCGCTCGTGCAAGCGTCGCTTAGATGTGTTTGCTTGTGTTCTCGTCTCCCGCTCGCTTGTACTCGCTTAGTGCTCGCGTAGTTTCTTGACTTGTAACCTCTGCAATACATGAACCTTGTGAATCGTTCTGGTTAACCCCAAGAACGATTCACCTCGTCGTTTCCCCCTTCTTCACTGTGTTGGGCAAGATCTAAGACGTTTGGACTTGCCAAGCACTCAAAACTACATCCACAGGTTCACTTCCTCATGGGTTATGACAGTCACCCCCCCTACATCAAGCACCCCCCCGCCCTCACAGAGTTACAGCCACCCTCAAACGTCAACCGCTCTAACTAACAAACAGTTGAAATGAAACAGAAGGGAAAAAAAAGCAGAAAAATACTTATAGTGGACAGACTGAAAAATGTAAGTGAAAGTACAGATAAATGGTCACAACCTGTCAAGAAGTGGACTTGTGAAAGTGGAGGTGAAGCCAGGCAACTCCAACGTCTTGAAGATTGTACTCAGGTGTGTAGGAAAGGGAAAAGACGATGTGAACCGTTTTGGGGTTAACTAGAACGATTCATAGCGTTTATATATTGCAGGGAACCACTCGGTGACAGCTGAGCGAGAGACACGCGAGAAGGATAATAGACACATCTAGGCGTCGCTTATACAAGTGTACTAAGCGACAGCAAACAAGCGGGACAGAACATGAGGCATACAGGCGAGGACTCAGCACTATAAGCGAGAGGACAGCTAAGCGACAAGGTAGAGAAGTGTGAAGACATGGCACATGAGTGATGGGCCAGAAAGAAACGATGTCATGATGTGAGGATCATGACATTACCCCCCAACAAAGGGCTGTCAGGCGGAGTCGGCTAGCCGGTGGTCCTAGGTGTCAGGATTACTAGCAGGATCAGCAGGAGGCTCTCCCCAGCCGGTCCAATGCCGGTCGCCCCAGGAGCCTGGGCCATATTGCCAACAACCGGCAGGTTCTTCAGCTAGGTCCTCGGGGACAGCAGTAGGAAGCGCCTGGTCGTCGGGGTACTGCAAGTACAAGTCCTTCACGGTGATAACAAGCGCATAGTCCTCGGGCGTCTCTGGATCGGGCAAAGGAGTGAAGGAGAGACCATCCGAGTGCCACTGAGCAAGCAGGGCGAGTTTCCGGGGTAGTGGGTGATGAGGCAGAGCCAGCGGTATGCCGGCGCATTGCGCAGGGCCTTGGTGAAGGGGTGCCTTTGGAGGTTGACACAGTGCAAAAAGCCAAGGGTTGGGTGCGCGAAAAGCCCGTTACCTGCGACGATACAAGCGTGGCGCATCCTGGAAGACATCAGGGTGCACTGCAGGACGCAGTCTTAGCCCACGCAGTGACGAAGGATCTGGGGAAGTAGCTTGAGGTTAAATTCCGTGCTAATGATGTAGCTGGTGTTCAGGGGCAGCGACATGGTAACGGGAGATGTGGGAGAGTAACTATGAGCAGTTTGGGCAGTGAGGAAGGCAGTAGCAGCTTGCAGGAATGTAAAACGGGAGCATCTCCCCTGGTTGGAACGGCTTGTGCACTGCTTCCTTTTAGCTGGCAACAGTGTCTCGGTTACGGGGTCTTTGTGCGACGGAGTATCTGAGTGATTCGCTTGGAACTTGCGTATCAGTCGTGCCATGTGAAACAGCTCCTTAACCGGTTCGCATGTGTCGACGAGCGGCCCATAGCCCCGTCATCTGACCCAGGAGTACCACTCACCGCTCTAGACCTTCCAATCGAGCATTTTCCCCACGTGGAACTCCTTCTCTCCCCCCTCAGTGACGATGGTAGGTGGTGGAGTAAAGGTGCGCTTGAACTGGGGGGTCCTCAGTCACCGGGGATAGCAAACAAACATCGAAAACGTGGGGAGTCTTCAAGGTGTCAGGCAGTGTCAGTCTATAAGAGTGGGAGCCAATGCGCTTTTTAACAATAGAGGCACCATAGCGCTTGTAATCAAGCTTCTTGCTGGGGCGCTGTGACGTGATCTGTGTGCTCAGGAGCCAAACCTTATTGCCAGGTGAGAACTTAGGTGGTGCAGTTATCCCTGTGAGTTCTAGGGAAGGATCGATAACCAAGAAGTAACCACAGATGATCTCCAAGGGGGATTTGCCCGTCGCATCGCTCCTGGATGTCATGATCCTCAACACGACATCTCATTTTGCTTGCCCCTCCTCCGTGCCCGCCCTGTGTCATGTGTAGAACTATGCCTTTGTCATGCTCTCTCGCTGATTCTTGCTTGTTTGTCTCATTCTCCGCTCGCTTGATTGCCGGCGCCTTGTGCGCTTGTGCAAGCGTCGCTTAGATGTCCATGTGCTCCCCTATGTTTCCCTCTTGCTTGAACTGGCTTGGTGCTCACGTAGTTGTTTTGTTTGTAATCGTTTGTATATACAGAATGTGTGAATCATTCAGGTTAACCCCAAGAACAATTCACCTCGTCGTTTCCCCATCCTGCACTGTGTTGAGCAACCTCTAAGACATTTAGAGTTGTCAAGCGCTCCCATCTATAACCACAAGTTCACTTTCTCACGGGTTGTGACACTGGAGTTGTTGTGGCAGAACTCAGACAATGGGAGCCAGTACATCCAGTCGGTCTACTTGTGGTTGACAAAGGAGCACAGGTATTCCTCAACCCACCGGTTCTCCATCTCGGTCTGGCCATCAGATTGTGGATGGTACGCTGTAGAACACGAGGGGTGGATTTGTAGGGACTTGTACAGGGCCTTCAGGCACTTGCAGTCGTTGGATCCTCTGTTGGACACTGTGCGCTTCGGGGTGTCAGGAAGTTTCCAAACATACTGCAGAAACATATGAGCAACAGCTCAGCAGTGGCGTTCTCTTTGCAGGGAATCAAGTGCAGCATCATAGAAAATCTGTTCACAACAACCAGAATACTGTCTATGCCTTTGCTGTTCGGCAGCTTGACCATGAAACTAGATGAGATGTCTTCCCAAGGGTCATCATGAATAGCCAGGGGCTGTGAAGCGAAATACTTCTTCTGGCCGTTGCTACTTTGGCAGATTTCACATGAGTCCACGTGACGGTTGACTGGAAACTTCATAACCGGTCAGTAGTAGTGTTTAAATATCAGCGCAAAGGTTCTAGATGGTCCCCAATGACAGGCAGCCGGTGTGTCATGAAAATAAGAGAGTAACTTTTGCTTCAGCTCAAGCTCATCTGGGGCAACAACCCTGCCTTTGTAACACAGCAGGCCATCTTCCATAGTGTAGTCCTTGAGCTTGGCTGCAACGGTCTTTGGCAGGGACTCAGGGTCACAGGCGGCGGAGATCACAAGCACTAGGGTCGTCCGGTAGGGCATCTTTCATCTGATCCATCATACACGCTGTGATTTCAGCAGCATACCCGAGGAACACAGACTCAGGGAGCATCACATGAGGCTTTGGCTCCCCTTCAGCGTGATCTGCACGCCTTAACATAGTGTCCGGTTTCTCAAACTGTTTCTGGGCCGGTGTACAATGACAAAGTTGTAAAAAGCGAGGAACGGATGCCGATGAGCATGCCTTCTGGTGACAGTCCTACTTGCTTCCAGTATTCCATTCTTGTGATCCGTCAGTACAGCTACAGGTTGTTCAGTTCCTTCCAAGAACATGTGCTAGTGCTTAAAGGAGTGGACCATAGCCAGCAGCTCCATGTCATGGGTGTCATAGTTTCACTCCGCTGGCGAGATGCTAGAAGACAAAAAAGCAATAGGGCGTAACCGTCCATCAAACTGCTGTTGAGAGGGCACAGAACCAAGGGCCGTTCCAGAAGCGTCGGTCACCAGTATGTAGTGCTGAGATTCATCAGGGTGAGCAAGCACAGGTTCCTTGCAGATCTCAGCCTTGATAGCCCCAAATGCCACTCGATGAGCGTCCTCTCAGACCCAGCGTTGGAACTTATGTGTCAGGTTGTACAAGGGCTGTGTAATAGAGCTGAAGTAATTGATGAAGCGCCGATGAAAGTTGACATACCCCAAGAAGCTTTGTTCTTTTCTATTCATATGCCGTCGAGAGTAATAACCAAGCCATTGTAGATGACCTGAGTGGCGAAGAAGAAGCATTTGTCAGGGTTGCTGAACAGCTGATGCTGCTGCAAGTGCCTGAGGACCTCAGTCACATGCTTGACATGAGCTTCTTGGTTGTTGGAGAAGATCAGGATGTCATCCAAGTACACAATCACATAGACGTCAAGTAGATCCCAGAGGATATTGTTCATGGAACGCTGAAACATGGCGGGGGCGTTTGTAAAACCAAAGGGCATGACCAAGTATTCAAAGTGGCCATACTTAGTGCGGAAAGCGGTCTTCCACTCGTCTTCAGCCTTGATCCCGATGTTGTTGTAGCCCGGTCTCAGATCCAGCTTAGGGAAGATCTTACTTAGTTGGACACAGCTTTTCAATCAGTTCATCCTGACGGGGCAGCGCATAGTGGTTCTTGACGGTGATGTTCTCCAGGCGTCGGTAAGCAACCACTAGGCGCATGTCACAACCCCACTGGAAGTGAACTTGTGAGTGAAGTGAATAAGTGCAGGCAGCTCCAAATGTCTTAGAGTTGGCACTGCAGGTTGTAGAGTGGGGATAAGACGAGGTGAATCGTTCTTGGGGTTAACCAGAACAATTCACACTGTTTATATATTCCAAGGTTACGAATGAAACTACTACGCGAGTACTAAGTGAGTACATGCGAGAGGGAAGAACAAGGGAACACGTGGACAACTAAGCGGCGCTTGCGCAAGCGCACAAGGCGACGGCAAGCAAGCGAGCGGAGAAATGAGGCAAACAAGCGAAAATAGGCGAGAGCGCATGACAAAGACAGGTAGGTACACATGGCACACAGAGCAGGCCGGGGAGGGGCAAGAGAAATGAGATGTCATGAAGTGAGGATCATGACATTACCCCCCAACAAAGGCCTGTCAGGCGGAGTCGGCAGGCCACTGGTTCCAGGCATCTGGGTTGCGAGGAGGATCAGCGACAGGCTCTCCCCAGCCGGTCCAAGTCCTGTCCCCGCAAGAGCCAGGCCCATACTCCCAATGTCCGGCAGGTTCTTCGACTGAGTCCTCCTCGGAGACAGCAGCAGGGAGCGCCTGCTCGTCGGGGTATTGTAGATACAAGTCCTCCATGCTGATGGCGAACGCATAGTCCTCGGGATTCTCTGGGTCTGGCAAGGGAGTGAAGGAGAGACCGTCCGAGTGCCACCGAGCAAGCAGGGCGAAGTTTCTGGGGTCGTGGGTGATAAGGTGCAGCCAGCGATAAGCTGGTGCGTTGCGTAGAGTCTTCGGGAAGTGTTGACCTTGGAAGTCTACCCAGTGCAAGTACCCGAGGGTTGGGTGCGCGAAAAGCCCGTGGCCTGCGAAGGTGCATGCGCGGCGCATCCTGGCAGACATGAGACTGCACTGCAAGACGCTGTCGTTACCCAGGCAGCGTAGAAGGGTCTGCGGAAGCAGCTGGAGGTAGAACTCCGTGCTGGTGATATAGTTGGTGTCTAGGGGCAGCGACATGTTGGCAGAAGAGGTGGGAGGAAGGAGTCTGAGCAGGTTGGGCAGTGAGGAGGGCAGTAGCAGCTTGCAAGATTGCAAAACGGGAGGATTTCCGCTTGCTGGAACGAGCCTTAGTCTTCTTACTTTTAACTGGGAGCATTTTCTCAGGTATAGGGTCTTCAGGCGCCGGAGCGTCCGGGTGGTTCGCTTGAAACTCGCATATCATCTCTGCCAAGTGAGATAGCTCCTTAGCCGGTTCCCATGTGTCACCAAGCGGCCCATAGCCCTGCCATCTGACCCTGTAGTACCACTCGCCATTCTGGACCTTCCAATCCAGCAGCTTTTCCACATGGAGCTCCTCCTCCCCTTCTTCATTAACAATGGGAGGTGGCGGAGTGAATGTGTGCTTGAACTGCGGGTCCTCAGTGACAGGGGATAGCAAACAAACATGGAAAACGTTGTGAGTCTTCATGGTGTCAGGGAGTTTTAGTCTGTATGCATGTGAACCTATGCGCTCTTCAACAAGAAGGGGACCATAGCGCTTGTGATCAAGCTTCGTGCTAGGGCGCTGCGACGTGATGTGTGTGCTCACGAGCCAAACCTTGTCGCCAGGTGAGAACTCAGGGGGTGCAGATCCTTTGTAAGCGCTCTTGTACCATTCTTGTGTCCATTGCGACGTGGCCTTGATCTCCTCAATTGTCTTGTGCAGCTCAGCTGTCATGATCCTTGATCAAGACATCTCTCTTTCTCTTCCCCCCCTTCATGTGTCGTCTTCCTATTCTGTTTATCTCGTCGCTTAGTTCTGTCCCCGCTCAGATCGCTTAGTTCTTGCTTGCTTGCTTTCTCATGTGTCTCGTTTGCTTGCCGTCGCTTAGTACGCTTGTACAAGCGGCGCTTAGATGTATCTCTGTCTTCTCTCGCTTGTAGATCGCTTAGCTGTCGCTTAGTTGATTACTGCAATATATAAACGCTGTGAATCGTTCTGGTTAACCCCAAGAACGAGTCACCTCGTCGTTTCCCCCTTCCTCACTGTGCTAGGCAACCTCTGAGACATCTAGAGTTGTCAAGCAGTCAAACTACATCCACAAGTTCACTTCCTCACGGGTTGTGACATCAGCAGCCCTGTCGTCAGCGACTGCTGTCCCTGTGGGTTCCAGAGAAGGGTCAATGACAGGGGGGTAGCCATAGATGATCTCAAAGGGGGATTTGCCGGTTGCATCACTCCTAGAGTTGTTGTGACAGAACTCAGCCAATGGGAGCCAGTCCACCCAGTCGGTCTGCTTGTGATCAACAAAGGAGCGCAGATATGCCTCAACCCACTGGTTCTTGATCTCAGTTTGTCCATCAGACTGCGGGTGATAGGCTGTTGAAAACGAGGGATGGATCTGTAGGGACTTGTACAGGGCCTTGAGGAACTTGGAGTTGAATGTAGATCCCCTGTCAGACACAGTGCGCTTTGGAGTGCCATGCAGCATCCAGACATATTGCAGGAATATCTCAGCAACATCTTCAGCATTGGCGGTCTCCTTGCAGGGAATCAAATACAGCATCTTGGAGAACCTGTCCACAACAACCAGTATGCTGTCCATGCCCTTGCTCTTCGGTAGTTTGACAATGAAATCACACGAGACATCTTCCCAAGGGCCAGGAGAGATAGTTAGGGGTTGTAGAGTGAAGTGTTTTTCTTGGCCTTTACTCCTTTGGCAGATTTCGCAAGAGTCCACGTAGCGGTTGACCTGAAACTACATGGCGGGCAGTAGTAGTGTCGCGATATCAGCTCAAGGGTTCGCGCGCGTCCCTGATGTTGAGCGACCAGTGTGTCATGGAAGATAGCAACTCCTGTTTGAGGTCAGGTTCATCAGGAACAACAATCCTGCCTTGATAGAGCAGTAGACCGTCTTCCATGGTGTAGTCTTTGAACTTAGCAGCAACAGTCTTGGGCAGAGACTCAGGGTCAGAGGCGGCGGAGATCACGAGCTCTAAGCTAGGGTCATCAGGCAGAGCATCCTTGATTTGTTCCATCATAGAAGCCGAAATTTCGGCGGCATACCCTAGAAACACAGACTCAGGGAGCATCATCTGAGGCTCCGGCTCCCCTTCTGCGTGATCTGCGCGCCTTGACAAAGCGTCAGGCTTCTCAGACTGTTTCCCAGGACGGTGTGCAATTGCAAAGTTGTATGATGCCAGGAACAGGTGCCAGCGAGCGTGTCTTCTGTTGAATGTCCTAGCCTCCTTCCAGTATTCCAAGCTCTTATGATCCGTTAACACAGTGACCGGTTGTTCAGTACCCTCTAGGAAGCTGCGCCAATGCTCAAAGGAGCGCACGATAGCTAGCAGCTCCTTGTCATGGGTATCGTAGTTTTACTCGGCTGGAGAGAAGCGGGAAGACAAGAAGGCAATAGGGTGCAAGCGTCCATCCGATTGCCGTTGAGAGAGCACAGCGCCAACAGCAGTTCCAGAAGCGTCAGTCTCCAGGATGTAGGGTTGGGATTCATCAGGATGAGCGAGCATGGGTTCCTTGCAGATCTCGGTTTGATTGCCTCACACGCTGATTGGTGAGCGTCCTCACAGGTCCAGGGCTGATCCTCATGCGTCAGGTTGTGCAAGGGCCGGGCAATAGAGCTGAAGTTATTGATGAAGCGTCGATAGAAGTTGACGAACCCTAAGAAGCTTTGAACCCGTTTCATATTCCGGGGTGCAGACCAGTCCATGATAGCTTTAACCTTATCCTTCTCCTTTGAGATGCCTTCAGGGGTAATAACCGAGCCGATATACGTGACCTCAGTGACGAAGAAGAAGCATTTGTCAGGGTTGCAGAACAGCTGGTGTTGCTGCAATCGTTTGAGTACTTCAGTCACATGTTTGACATGATCCTCCCGGTTGTTGGAGAAGAGCAAGATGTCATCCAAGTACACAATCACATAGACGTCAAGGAAATCCCTGGATATGTCATTCATGAAGCGCTCGAAGACCGCGGGGGCGTTTGTAAGACCGAAAGGCAGTACTAGGTATTCAAAATGCCCATATTCAGTGCGGAATGCGGTCTTCCACTCGTCTCCAGCCTTGATCCTGATGTTGTTGTAACCTTGTCTCAAGTCTAGCTTGGTGAAGATCTTGGCCTGGCGTAGTTTCTCAATCAGTTCGTCTTGACGGGGCAGCGCATAGCGGTTCTTGATGGTGATGTTATTGAGGCGTCAGTAATCAACCACCAAGCGCAGCCGGCCATCAGCTCGCTAAGTTGACAAACATCACAGGGGCACCTGCAGGGGAGGTGCTGGCTCTTATCTTGCCAGCAGCCAGTTCCTCATTGATGTGTTCCTTTAGCGCAGCAGTCTCAGCCGGACTCCTTGAGTAGATAGGGCCATACGGGACGTCTTTGCCTTCTTCCAGAGGGATGGCGCAGTCATATGCGCGGTGAGGGGGCAGCGTGATAAAGAACTCTGCGCCAAGGACGCGCATGAACTGATGGAATTCTTCAGGGAGAGAGGAAGGTGCCATGCCGTCATCTGAGATGGTTCCAGCCCTCCCTGTCAAGGGTTCAGTGATGGACACGCGCATAGTGGGCCAGTCAATGTCCGGGTTTGCTAGTTTCAACCAGGGTAAGCCAAGAATGATGTCCCTGTCTCCAAGGGGGAGGCAGAAGAACTGTTGGGTGAAGGAGTGTGATTCCACAGAGAAGGTGACGTTACATTTAAAGCAAATCGCATTCCTGACTTCCTTGCCGTTGATGCCAACCACGCGGCGGGGGGAGGAGAGTTCAGTCAGGGGTATGGATAGGCGGCGGGCCACCAGAGGGTCTATGAAGTTGGCAGAGAATCCGGAGTCAATGAGAGCGAGTTGGGGAGGGCCTGTGGATCCCTCAATGTCAATAGGTAGAAGCAAAGACGATTTGGATTGGATTGCAGCACATTGTAAAGGTCTTAAAAACATTGGGGGGAACAGGGCAGCACTAGACACAGGTAAGATAGGCTGCCTTAGACTTTTCCCGACTCCACAGGGTCCTCCAGGTCTATCAGGTTCGTGGCCTTGCCTGAAGTAGCCTTAGGGCGATCGCTTGCCTTCAGCATCAACCATTCTTGCAGTCTTCAAACTTATGAATGGGATCTCCACACTTGACGCATTCTCCTGCCTTCCTGCGCTTTTCCCTGATCTCTACAGTGACAAAGCCGGCTGATTTGCCGGTGACAGGCTTGGCAGTGGGCTGCGCGCTCGACGCAGGCGTGCCCTGAGTCTCTCTGCGAGCCTCAAATAGAGTGTTGTCAATCAGGGAGGTTGTTGTAATGAGATCTTCAAGGGTAGTGATGCTTCTCCCAGTGCTCAATGAGCTTACTCCTGACAAAGTGCTTCAGACCCCGGCGGAATGCAGCCATCAGAGCAGCGTCTTCCCAATCTAGCTCGGAAGCAATGACCCTGAACTCTGTTGCATAGTTGCTGGCGCTGCCGACTTGTTTCAGTGCATTGATCTGTCGCTCGGCTACTTGCTGAGCTGCAGGGTCGGACCAATTGGCAAGGAAGCCAGCTTTGAAGGTGTCCCAGTTAGTGAGGTAGGGGTCGGGCTCCCCGGCAATCAGCTGGTTTAGGTGGTGTTGTCCCCACTGCTTGGGGAGTCCCTCCTTCAGCTTCATCAGCACATACATGATGCGGGAGTCGTCGGAGGGGAAGCTGGATGTATTGGAGATGAAGTATGTCTTGCACTCCAGTAGGAACGCCTTCGCTGTGCTCCCCTTCTTTCCATTGAACTTCTCCGGGGCTGGGATCTTGCTCTTGGGGTGCGCCGGAGCTGGTGTTTGACTGGCAGCGCGCACGACTTGTTCTAGGGGTGCAGCCAAGGCCTGTTCAAACATATTGGCCAAGTTCTGCATCATGCGTGCTTCTTTGGCTTCTTCTGTCTCTCTAGGTGGCGCTGGGGTATACCCCCTGATTGTAGAGACATTGCTAGGCGCTGCGGGTACGTCCTGGTCTGCTGCTGGGCCTCCTTGGACAGCGGGCTGATCGTCTTCTGGGTCTTTTTCAATGGCGACAGGGAGGCGACGCGGGGCCGCAGGTGTGGATGCTCCCAAGGGGTCAAAGTCGCCGCCTATGGAGTAGGACTGGTGTTCAACAGCTGGGTGAGTGCTTCCTCCTGTTTCCCCTCTATAGGGCTCGGTGTCCGGGGCATTCCCCTTGCTGTCTGAGGGATCGTCGGACCCAAATCTTGTGCGCACTTTGTACTGTCTGTATGCAGACCCAGTGGCCTGCGAGGGGCGGGGAGTATCTGGCGATGCTGCCGTTGTCTGTGTGAGTTGAGCGCTGGCTTGTGCGCTCGAGAGGTTGTGGAGTGCATCTTGCACGGTGTTGTTGATGAGGGTGGTGAGGCGCTGTTCCATCTCGGTCACATTGTCTTGTATGTTGCGCTGGACGCGCTCTAGAGCGGTATGGAATGCTGGCAACACGTCAGTCCTTGGCCCTATCAGATAAGTGTAAAGGCGTTCTAGCTTGATGCGATCTTCTGGGTCGTATAGGAAGGCGCTTGTTGTGGTTGGTGTAGGAGCGGTTTCTGTGGTTGTTGTTGCGCCAAGTTGTAGGGTTGGCGGCTTTGGAGAGGCGCAAGCAGACGCTGTGCCCGAGGCTTTGTGCACTGGGGCGTCGGCCATAGCATCGTAGAAAAACAGAGAGGGATATAAACTTTGGTATGTTGCAGTCGATAGAATGCAAGCACAAAGTGCAGTTGAGCAGAGAGAGGTATAATGGAATGCAGCCAGAGTGAGGCAGCACAGGCAACAGCCCTGTAAGAACGGTTCACAATGTCACAACCCGACTGGAAGTGAACTTGTGAGTGAAGTGAATGAGTGCAGGCAGCTCCAAATGTCTTAGTGTTTGCACTGCAGGTTGTAGAGTGGGGATAAGACGAGGTGAATTGTTCTTGGGGTTAACCAGAACAATTCACACTGTTTATATATTCCAAGGTTACAAATGAAACTACTACGCGAGTACTAAGTGAGTACATGCGAGAGGGAAGAACAAGGGAACACATGGACATCTAAGCGACGCTTGCGCAAGCGCACAAGGCGACGGCAAGTAAGCAAGCGGAGAAATGAGGTAAACAAGCGAGAATAGGCAAGAGCGCATGACAAAGACAGGTAGCTACACATGGCACACAGAGCAGACCGAGGAGGGGCAAGAGGAATGAGGTGTCATGATTTGAGGATCATGACAGCGCAGCCAACCATCAGCTTGCATAACAAACATCACAGAGGCGGCGGCAGCTAAGGTGCTGGCCCTGATCTTGCCGGCAGCCAGCTCTTTATCAATATGTTCCTTGAGAACCGTGGTCCCAGCGGGTGTCATGGAATAGATTGGCCCATAGGGGATGTCCTTACCTTCCTGAAGGGGAATCGCCCAGTCATAGGGGTGGTGAGGAGGCAGAATGGTAAAGACCTCAGTGCCAAAGACACGCATGAGCTCATGGAACTCAACATGAAGCCAGAGGGTGCCTTGCCGTCATCGGAGATTGTGCCAGCCTTCCCTCTCGAGGGTTCAGAGATAGACACGTACATTGTCGGCCAGTTGATGTCCGGGTGAGTTAAGTTATAGGCAAGGAAGACCTTGGATGATATCTCTATCTCCCAGGGAAGACAACAGAACTGTTGGGTGAGAGAGAGTGATTCTACAGAGGATGTGATGTTGCATTTGAAGCGGATCGCAACCCTGACTTCCTTGCCGTTGGTGCCGACCACACGGCGAGGTGGGGAGAGTCCAGCCAAGAGTGCGGTCAAGCGGCGAGCCACTGGAGGTCTATGAAGTCAGCGGAGGAGCTGGAGTCAATGAGAGCGAGTTGGGCAGGGCTTGTGGAACCCTTAGTGTCAACAAGTAGAAGCAAAGATGATTTGGGTTGGATTGAAGCGCATTGTTAAGGTTCTAAAGACCTTGGGGGGAACAGGGCAGCGCTAGACAGAAGAATGTATGCCATACATATAGTTCACCCACAGTGTCATGATCCTTGATCAAGACATCTCTATTCCTCTTGCCCCCTGTTCCCGTGTCACGTTCTGTAGTCTACCCACCTGTATTCCTCTTGCTCATCTTGCTTAGTCTCGCTTGTTCTCTGTGTTTCTCCGTCCGCTTGCTTGCCGTCGCCTTGTGCACCTATGCAAGTGTCGCTTAGATGTGTCCACGTGTGTTCTCGCTTCCCGCTCGCTTGTACTCGCTTAGTCCTTGTGTGGTTGTCTGATTTGTTAGCTCTGCAATATATAAACAGTGTGAATCGTTCTGGTTAACCCCAAGAACGATTCACCTCGTCCTTTCCCCACTCAACACCTCGCAGTGCAATCTCTAAGACATTTGGAGCTGCCTGTACTTCACTTACACACTCACAAGCTCACTTCCTCACGGGTTGTGACACACAGTCATAAGGTTGACAGTCAAGTTAAGGTGCCTGAATTCCAATTACAAATTAAACTTGGCTTATCATGTCTGTGCCAACTGGACACGCCTTGTTGAGTCCTCCATATGATTGTGGGCACACTGGTTATGTACAATGTTCTGGTTGACGTGCAAAACGTGAATCAATCCACTAGATCTTTGGATCCAACTTACAACATGTCTTATTCAATGGTTGCTGAGCTCTGTGCACACATTGACTCACATAGCAATTTGTCATCTACTGCCAGATTTGCTAGGTCAACGATGGAGACTGTGTTCACATATTTTTATTGTTGAGCACAATGAAAGTGGACTGGTGACGATGGTGACAACTTGTTTGTTTGGGTGTGATAACTATGATCATACTTTGTGTGGCCCACTCACCTCTAAATCGTTAACTGTCAGTATGCTGTGCTTCAAGCCAAGACAATAACAACAGACAGATGGATGATATACCATAAGAGGAAGGGAACTATGGCTGAAAGATAGATATACGTTTATCTTTGATTCTGTAGCAGACACTGAGTAAGAATTGCTAAACTATATGTAAGGCTGGTATGTGGGTCCCATATCCTCTTATATACTTTTTGACATGCAGAGACACCAACAGTGGTGACGCTACTTTGTGCAAGGCTCAATGCTCGCATATGCTTGCCGTTCACCCCAGATGTATTTTACCTGAAGACCATTGACGCTGTGGTAAGGCACGTCAAGGTTCCCAGAAATGAATGGGGCATCACTGATTATAGCAGGAACGGAGCTCGAGCACAATTGATCAGCTCTGGCTGCATTTCACTACACCCGTGCTCACCTCCACTGTGGTGATTACCTTCCACCGTCTGAAAAAAAAATACATCTGGATAGGAAATCACTTTGGCCCACATCTACCAAAGCTGATATTGTTATCTAAATTCCTTTGAGACTACAGATGCCCCGGTGCGCAAACCCTTGGGCACAATGTCTGCATGCCCCTCTACAAAGCTGTCAACACTTCAGCTTGGTGTCACAGCAAGTACAGACACTGCTTGTATACCAGCCTCAAGCGTGTTCCTCTACTGCCCAGAAGACCAGGTCAACTCAGAGCATCTTTACAGCTGTCTGATTGGTGTCATGATCAATGATCAAGACATCCATGTGTCTCTTCCCCCTCCTGCATGTGCCTTGCCCTGTAGCCTGTTCACTTGTAATTCCTCGCTTATGCCGCTTATTCTCCTCTTTTTCTCCGCTCGCCTGCTTGCTGTCGCCCTGTGCGCTTGTGCAAGTGTCGCTAAGATGTGTCCACATGTGTTCTCGCTTCCTGCTTGCTTGTACTCGCTTAGTGTTTGCTCAGCTCTCTGATTTGTAATGCCTGCAATATATAAACCTTGTGAATCGTTCTGGTTAACCCCAAGAACAATTCACCTCGTCGTTTCCCCATCCTTCACTGTGTTGAGCAACCTTTAAGACATTTAGAGTTGTCAAGCACTCCAATCCACAACCACAAGTTCAATTCCTCACTGGTTGTGAGAATTGGGCCAAGGACCAACGCCTTGTCAGCATGCCAAAACTCTCTAGAACATGTGCAAAACAATATACAGGAGTGTCTGAATGACCTGGAAAACCACCTTACTTCTCTCATCAACAACACAGTCCAGGACGCGCTTCAGAACTTTTCTGGCATACAAGCAGGCGTGAGCTCATTACTACGACCTCCGATGTCCACAACATCTCTCCTTCACTCCCTTGCCCCAGCCAGAGTTCCCAGGACTATGCGCTTGCCATCACCATGGAGGACTTGTATCTGCAGTACCCCAATGAGCAGGTGCTCCCTGCCGCTATCCCCAAGGATTTAGCCATAGAACCTGCTGGACATGGGGAGTGTGACCATGGTTCCTGGGCTGACAGGAATTGGACCAGCTGGGGAGAGCCGCCTGTTGACCCCCCTTGCAATCCCTATGCCTGGGCTACCCAGATTGCTGGCTCTGCCTAACAGGCCTCTGTTGGGGGGTAATGTCATGATTCTCAGATCAAGACATGGTTTTCTTCTTGCCCCTTCCTCATGTGCCACGTCTCCTCAATGTGGTGCCTTATGGCTTGGTCTGTTTTTCCGTCAATATTGCTTAGTTCTTGCTTGTATGCTTTGTTATCTGTCTTGCTTGTTTGATGTCACTTGGTACACATGTACAAGCAATGCTTGGCTGTGTATCTGCTCCCTCTTGCTTGTATTCTGCTTAGTTGTTGCTTAGTCAATTACTACAATACAGTGTGCCCCAAAACTGATCGTAAAAAACCTGGCACACTAGTGTAAGGTTTTCAGCAAGTAAGCAGTATGCTTACATAAGCTACAATCTTGGTCAGTTGTAGCTGTACTTCTCGGCTACTCATCCAGCTTTGTTTGAACATGTTTGGTCCAAAGCTGGCTGAGATATGCAGCATACAGTGCAGCAGTTTTACAATCAGTTTTGGGGCGGGTACAACTCAAAACAATGTTGGGACTGTACTTGCTCACTGAGTTGCCTGAACAAGCTCTGC